>JAOBBB020098069.1:2211-13361 GCA_025331005.2 Zoanthus gigantus
TCAGTCAGTTAATCTGTCAGTCAGTCAGTCAGTTAATCTGTCAGTCAATCAGTTAAAATGTCAGTCAGTCAGTCAGTTAATCTGTCAGTCAATCAGTTAATTTGTCAGTCAGTCAATCAGTCAGTTAATCAGTCGGTCAGTCAGTCAGTTAATCTGTTAGTCAGTCAGTTAATCTGTCAGTCAGTCAGTCAGTTAATCTGTCAGTCAATCAGTTAAAATGTCAGTCAGTCAGTCAGTCAGTTAATCTGTCAGTCAGTCAGTTAATTTGTCAGTCAGTCAGTCAGTTAATCAGTCGGTCAGTCGGTCAGTTAATCTGTCAGTCAGTCACTCATCGATTAATCTCCCAGTCAGTCAATCAGTCAGTCAGTAATTTAATCTGTCAGTCAGTCCGTCAGTCAGTCAGTCCGTCAGTCAGTCAATCAGTGTATCAGTCAGTCATGCAGTTAATCTGTCAGTCAGTCAGTTAGTCAATTATTTGCTCATTCATTCACTTTTCGCTCATTCTCTCGCTAACTCGGTAATTCACTCACTTACTTGTTATACCAACTCATTCTCCAATGGTGTACAATTAATCTATTCAAGTGCCATCTGGATTGATTACATTTGATACACAGCATGCTTATGAGTAACACTCCCCGTTTAACTGTTTATTTTTTTATTTTTTTAATTTTTTTTGCTTGCTGTCAAGAATTGGCTAGTTTGATGAATGGTGTCAGCGGTTTGCTTCCCTGCTCTAATCGTGTGACGACTTTTGACTGCAAATGCAGGTCTGGTTTCCAGGCCAGGAGATTGGGACCTATTTGGGCCTGCTTTGGTAAGGTTACGATCAGAAGCGTTTCAGTCTTTAAATAAGTAAAAGAAAGAATGTTGATCAGTTAGTGATCTATCATTTTTTTGTTTCTTTCCATCTCTAAGGTGAAGATAATATATAAACTGTTTTCCTATTTGCTCCATTTTTCGGGTCAAAAGTCTAATGATTATTATACCAGTCTAAACAAACTTCGTTAGCTTTGCTTTAAGCAATCAAGAAGTACAAAACACTTTTCCTATTTTCCTACAAACAAAACGCTCAAAATCAAGCAGGTAAAAATAAGGAGAGTAAAACTGAAAGTTATTCAATAATTTAACTTTTTTTTATTCGGCATTTGAAACAAAACTAACTTAAAATAAAGTTTGAGCATACAAGGAACAAATGGTTTCGTTTGTTCAGCTTTAAGCACATTTTACCGAATATTCAATAATCATGTTTTGAATAGCAGAATCTTATTTACAAATTTAAGAGAAATAACAACGTTTTTATTGCAAACACGTTTTCAATTGACAGATCAACTACTACCATGAGAAAGACTGATTACAAACTCTTAAGTGAAGTCAAGTATATAATGACTAAAAATTAACATATAAAGAATAAAAAATTGAGAGTGTAGACTATTTCAATTGCGCAGCAAGGAACTGGGCGAGTTTCAAAGTTTAACCAATCGATAATTTGTTACCACCACATGAAAGATCACGTTGAGGATTGTCATTTGACCAAGTTTGATGCTTTTAGGGTTAATTCAGACCAGGTTATCAACCTTGAAACATGTTTGCAAATCAGTAGTAACGTAGCCAGTGTTGAGACAGCGTCCCAAAAACCATATAAACTCTTAAATTTTTTTATGATTTCAGTGATTTCTTTTTAAAATAGGCAAGCATACGTGATTTTCATCTCAGCTTCTTTCAAATGGTGTCAGATTATCGATTGATTAAAATTTGAAACTCTCCCTAGTTCCACGCAGCCGTGCAATTCCGGAATGGCCAATAGTATGACGAGGATTAACTTGGCATTTATATTTGGTCTTTTACCGTAACTATAAATAGCTTATTTGATTGTAAGTGTGAATTCCATCGATGCAGAATCCAAAACGCGAAAGTATTGTTCTGAAAAAGCTTCGGAATATGGTCACTGGGCATTGGTAATGGTAATGGTTTCTCGAAACACGTTTGCATTAAAAGCGTTGATATTTTTTCTCAAATTTGTTTTATTTCACCAGCGATGATACACAGGGGGCCTTAATATTGTAAATAAACTTCTATCGTGGCAGGTATAAGTATTATATTGCCCTCGACTGACAGGTTGTCTGAAAGGGGAATTTGGTCTAATGATCAAAGGCAAAAATAAATTAATGTATAAGTTTGAAGAAAATTTATTAGGCAAGGGCATTCATTTTCAGTTCATTGGCAGTTTATTTATTTTTCATCGCTAGCTTTAGAATTGTTTCATGTGATTTTTCCATAAAAAGGCTAAAACATAAATTTTGCTATTTTTAGCTTTTTTTGTAACTTATTTTAAAAAATAGAACGGCATATATTGGTAAAACGTATCTAACAAGTTTAAAAGGAAATCCACAAATAGGTTATAGTCCTTAACCTCCTTTTAGGCTATTGATGAACTCATAAGGGAGAGCTTTAATCCATTTATTCCTGTTTTTTAGACATTGATGAGTGTGCCCTGGGTATGAGTAACGGTGGTTGTGATCACGTGTGTATTAACACACCTGGCAACTACTCGTGCAGCTGTAGAGATGGCTTTATTAAGTTGGAGCAGGGAAGAATCTGTCAAGGTTTGAAAGCTTACTTATGGTTTTAGGATCTAAGGCAGAATATGTTGTATTCAGCAGCTCTAAAGTTACCAACTTAAAGTAATAAGATACCCTTGAAATACAAGAAATAAAAGGAATATAAGAAAATACAGTGTCTGAGGCAGTAGGTGGTGGGTGTCTAAAAACACAATTTTCACCAAAAATAAAAAAATGAGAGACTTGGTATGGCATGCATATATGATGATCCATAACAGCCCGTCACGTAACCATGCCCGCCATAATTAAGTCAATTCAGTAAACGGCAGTTTTGAGTGCCAAAACACTGAAAATGACACAAATTTATCGTGTTGTTTTGCATTTTCGGGGTGCCTGAGCTCATCATAAATGGCTGAGAAGGCCTAAACCTTGTAAATATTAAAGAACTGTCTATTGGCACTGTGAGTTTGGAAAAATTGTTGGCATACTTATCTCGATCGGCTGACGGTTTGTCGTTCATGGAAAAGGGGCCTTTGTATAGTCTGCATATTCTGCATTTTCGTCAGTTTGACCAAAAGAAAAAAGTATCTGGATTCTTTCTATGCAGATTGTTAGCATGGTCTGAGACTTACATAAAAAGGAAAAAAATGATTGAGAGTGATTTTCCCGCACGAAAATATTAGCATTTTCCAGACAGATAATCAGTGTCGCATATTGTTCGTTCTCCCTGGTGAGAATTTTTCTAGCTGGCGTTCCCCGACGTAGTAGGCCAACAGCTGTTCTATATAGTAAAATGAATAAACCATAGCTTGTACGTTAACCGTTTCTTAATTTTTTTACAACAGGCGTTCCTACCACACAAGAAACAACAACAAGTACATTTTCTCCAACGGAAGCAGTGAGTACACCAAAATCGACTCCTGCTAGCTCAAATAGTTCCACTACAGAGAGTGTGACCACTTTGAGTCCAACGGAGCCTGCGACAGGCCACACAATAACTATACGTCCAACAACGAGTCAAATAACGACCTCGAGCACTGCAAAAGGGACAGAGGAAAATAAACCTTCTCCAATTGGCCCAATGGAATTAGGTATAGCAGCCATTCTTTTATTGATGTGACGATTTAACGAGTTTGTGAGAGATTTAAGACAATAGTATTCTCTCTAACGAAAGATTTCGAGCTGATCTTTGGGTTTTTTAGTAAACAAATTAAAAAATTAATGCAAAACAACATAATGAACAAAAGGAACAAAGGCAAAAAAAGCGATTGTTTAAAAAGTTGTTATTAAATCTCATAACACAGAAGTTTTATCGTATAAATTTTCTGTGTTATGCCTGATTACAATTTTAAAGTACTTTTTTTATTAACACCCTTGTGTTAAACAACATCCTTCTTTAAAACCGAAGGTTTCTCTTATTAAGTTAATGTATGTGTTGCAGTTAATTTTTTCAGCGGCATTAATAGCTAGGTCTGTTCAGATATCTATTTAATGAAGACCCATGTAATTGGGGTACTCATTTTGAACACATGCTTGAGAAAAATTAATACATTTTGAGAATTTGTAAATATTACGATTACTCTTTACAAGAACTTAGGATCTTATTTGAAATCTTAATTGTATCACTTTTCAAGTATGCTGTTGAGGTATGGGCATGTGCTTATTACAAATATCTTTTTCAAATCGATAGATTTTGTAAACCTGCAGTATGTTATGGATATACCAGCAAGGTTATGTATATAAACAGACTTAATTAGAAGCAGAGATAGACAATTTTGGGAGAAACTATCGGTTGATAAAAAACCATCCACTAAAGGACCTACTTCCCCTGCAGAGAAATTGCATGCTTAGGAAGCAAGGACACAACTACATCTTACCTAGTGTAAAAACTGAACGTTTTAAGCGATGCATCATCATCTTTTCAATTTTATCACATAAGTGGTTGCTGACACACGTATTGATGTTTTTGTTTCTCTAGAATGTAAACTCACACATCTGTCTGTGGGTATTTTTAGTGAATTACGAATCTTAATAGATCATTCTATCTATCTAATATCTATAAATAAACCTTTATTGTCTAGTTAATAAAGTCTTCAAGAATAACAATGTAGTTTATGTTTCACTTGTTACTGTTTACAATAAATTTAAAACATCAGTTTCTGATGAAAATTGAGAATGAGGCAATCATTCCCTCTCATGTTATTCTTTTTTATGTAAACTGGCTTCTTACCAAGCTTCCTCAATGAAACCAACAACAAATCTTCGCACATCTGCCGATCTATCTTGTTGGAAAACAAGGATTTCCTGAGACAAAAAATTAAAAGACCCCAAACTAAGTTTCTATAATGAAAGAGATTAATCGACTAAATGCTGCAATTTAAATATATGCTGATCTTGAGATACAACTGCATTTTAACCTCAGTGCTGTAGGATTTACAAAATTAATAGATGGCACACCAAATCAAGCTATTCTAAGGCTAAGGTCCACTTACAGTAGAAACACCATTTCAGGGAGGAGACATATTTCACATGCTAGAAAACAATTTTTCATATAAATTCCAAATCCACTTTATAATTATAAAAGTTTATTCCATCAACAACATTAAAGAAAAGTCATGCTTTCTGATGTCACACATGCACTATTAAATACTGAAGGAGAACTTTGTTTAATTTTATCTTGCTGAGTGTTTCAAAACATGGTGATTTTTTTTTTAACAAGGAATCATTTGTTGCACAACAAACAACACAGTCAAAGCCGAAAGAACTTTTTTGAGTTTAGCCAACACATTCCTGTCGTGATGGATTTCAAAAGAATGCGGCCCATTTTCTGAATGCAAAAGCAAACAAACAAAATTGAAGCTTCAATGCAACTGCATTCAAACAAAATGTCAGTTGTGATTCAAAGTTTGCAAGTGAATCGTGAGTTACGAGCACTTGCAAAATAAAAGTTCTGCTTGATATATTGGCACATATTTGGCAAGTACTAGTGAGGCGTAAAGTTGTCACTTGCATTTGGCACACTTACGACTCGCCTGCATAGGCAAAGTTCATCAAGAGTAATACTGTAAAGAATACATAAAAGAACTATTTAATTACTAATAATTTTGATTACACATCAGAACTGGACTGTACTTAAATTTATTTTTAACTATGTATATATAAAACATTGCTTAAGTTGCAATACTATTCTTAGATAATTACAGTATTGGGATAATACAGGAGCCCATAAGAAATATATCTAAAGTAATAATATTATTTTACTTACATCAAGGAAATTATCAAGCAATGAAGGATCTTTATTTATAATAAACTCTTGCACCTAAAAAATTAAAATTAACAAAATGATGTCAATACTGTTTATTAACAAATTAAAATAATTTGTTTTCTTGAGCCATTAGTCAATATTTAAGGTGTTTACATATTCAAACTGTGCTAATTCAGGAGTTGAAATAACATTTATCTGTATAAAACAACTTCTATAATCTCAAACAACAAAGTACATTGATTTATTAATTGATTTATTTTAATACTGCAAGCTCTAAGTATATACTGTAACATGTTACTGTAGCTTGCTTCACTTTCAAACAATTTTTGTGGAATTATTTTTTTGATTAATCTCAATTTTTTTTCTTCCAAAACTTACCTATAGTAGATTTTATAGCAATAAAACTTAAGGTAAAATTTGTATACCGTATTTATTCAATTAAACACTGTGGCATTTATTAAATTTTTCATGACTTGAGTATGGCATTTATTCGAGGGTGGCATTCATATGAGGGCGGCGCTTATTAAAAATCCAATTTATTTCTTCCAAACAATACAGTGTGGCCAATGAAAAATATAATTTTAAAAAACAGTTTTTGTGTTTGTCTGAATAGTCATTTATTCTATATCGTTCTCTACTTCAAAGTTTATGTTCATTCAATTTCAATTTCACTGTCTTCTTCATGATCCGAGTCGAAAATCTGTAATGTTGGATATGCTTCTTGACATCAAAACTGGTACATTCAAAAGGGTTTGTGTCTGGTTCACTCAGAATATCTAACTGTGATTGAAGCATTGATCTTCCATCACTACAGGGCTGTCTGTCCTTGAGGCTGTAGTGTATTTGGGCTCCCTGTCACTCGCAAGGATTTGTGGGTCACAGCACATGGAAAATGGTTATGGCAGTAGGCCAGATTCAGTTCGTTAGTTAATGTTCAATCAGCCTATTAATCAGTGTTACAACTGGCAACGAGGATAACAAAAAATTTGTGTTGGAAGAATGAATCTGGATTTATGAAGTCTGAAGGATTTTGATTGCAAATCTGACCCGTCAAGTATCAGAACGAGACGGATAAAATGGAAAGAAGCAAAGGGAGTTGAGAAAGACAAACAGAAAAATGCTTTACTTCAACACTGCGCTGGTACTGATGTTCAGGACATTTTTAGCACCCTTACAGATCCAGGTCCTGTAGGAGATGAGGATACAAAGTATAAAAAAGCGATATGAACATTAGACGCATATTTTAAGCCTCAAGTAAACACGCCATTTGAGCAGCACATATTTCAACAGGCAAAACAGGAAAAGGATGAGACAGTAGATCAATACATGACCCAATTTTGTCAACTTGCAAAGAATTGTGTCTTTGGAGAAACAAAAGATGAGCAGATACGAGATCAATTTATTGATAAATGTCGATCGCATAATTTAAGGAAAAAGTTATTGTAATCGAGCACGACATTGACCCTTAATAGAGCACAGGAGATTGCGAAAGCTATGGAAACAGCTGAAAATCAAGCTAAATCGATTGAGGAGGATTTTAAGGATGCTGCTAAAAGTGTAAATTCCATAGCAACACAGAAGAAATTGTTAACCAGAAAACCGTCGAAATGTTATCGTTGTGGCAAAGAGAGGACATTTTGGAAAAGATCCTGTATGCAAAGCTTGCTTGGCTTTGTGCCATAAATGTAAGAAAGTAGGTCATTTTGCTGTTGTTTGCAACACAAAAGATGGTGGAAAAATTAAAAACTTAAGAAAGACTCAAAATATTCCAGAAAAAGAGTAGATGTTAATCAGGTTAGCAGTGACCAGGAATATGCCTTTAATATCAATACACTGGGACATAATGGCCCAACACTCAATGTTAATCTTGGAGGCATTGATTTATCGGATGTGTTAGTTAACTTGGGATCTACATGTAATGTTGTCGACCGTGAAGGGTGGGAGGAATTGAAAAGAAAAGGGATTAAGTGCAAATCCTGGAAATCTAACAGAAAACTCTTTTCTTATGTATCAGACATACCGTCGTCGACACTTGGTGAGTTTCAAACTAAACTAACTTATAGAAATAATCTTTGTTCAACATGTTTTGTTGTGATCAAAGAAAAGACTAGAACTATACTTGGCTGACAAACATGTGAAGTGCTTGGAGTCTTGAAGATTGAAATTAACTCTATAAAGGGACACAATATTTTTGATAAATATAAAGAGAGCTTTTCAGGGGTGGGAAAATTAAAGAATTATCAAGCGAAACTCCATATTAATAAGGAAGTTACATTTGTTGCCCAGAAACCCCGCCCTAACCCATATACATGTTTTTGCTTAAATCAAATAAGTAAGTTCTATATTTTAGTTTGAATGCCTAGCCACTGAGTTAACCGTTAGGTTTTCGTGTCAGTGACTAGTCATTTAAAGTTACATTTTTTTGTAGCACACTTTGATATAATCACAAATTGTCAAAAAAGAAAATCTAAAAAATTACATTAATTACTGGATTATTACATTAATTACTAGATTTAACATTAAATAAAAAATAGATAATAAGTGTGAGGCTGGACAAAAAATAAAAAACTAAGAATAAAGAGTTAAATTTAATTAAATCATGATTATGTTATAAAAATGCAATTGGATGGGGGTAACCAGTTTGTGGAGTTTTACTATAAGGAGATAACATTATTATAGTGAGACTTAAGTGATGGTACCCTATACCCTTTTCGTGACATGTGAAAAAAGAACTTAATTTCTTGTGATATGTGAATTTTTGTTTTGTGAACAGTGAACATTTGGAATAAATAAATGTGATATACTGTAACCAAATCTTTTCAGGTGATTCAAGAATCACAAGTGGTATAGGGGGTACCCTCTTGAGTGAGGCAGCAGGAAACAAGGCCATTGGTATTGGAAAAATACTTCTCCCTCTCAAGCTATTAATTTGAATAATACTGTAATTCCTCAAAATGATTAATTTGTTCCCTAAACATTAACAAGCATTTGAAATGGTTGCCAGAAATATTTTAAACGGATTAAAACGGTCAGCATAGACAGTTTGCTCTTTAAATACTTCAAAGATACTAAGACAGAAAACATTAATATCTGCATTTTAAGTAGACAATATCTTTAATAAATCATTGAAAATTAACTTAATGCTAGAAATCTGATTTCAGAAAAACTAGTACAGATAAGCTGAGTGTCCATATTATACATTTTTATATACTGTATTTTGATTAATCAAAATAAAACAACATACACTATCATAATATTCTACTCCATATCATAAGGGTGAATTGAGCCAAAACTAACTCAATGTCATGAAATAACTCTCCCTGTACACTTTTTTGTTGCAATTCTTGTTTAGTTCACTATTAATGCAGGCTATCCACAGTGAGACAAGTTTTGGTACTTTTTTGTAAACTAGTAGTGTCTCTAATATTTCCTTGTTTATTTGTTAAACTTTGAGTTTGGATGTTAATGGTGCCCAATACATTTTGTATTGGTTGTAAATTTGTTCAGTAGCAAGAGCATTCATTTGATATGTTCACTCCTTGTTATATCTCACTGCCATGCAGCACTGTCCAAATATCTCCCAGTACTTTAGCACACAACACTATTGGTAGCAAGGAACTTTTACCCTTTTTAATCTTTACCATTAACCCAAAACCTTCTAGTCTTGGCTTTAAAAATGACCAGAAATCCCTCAAACATAATAATAACTTCTTTTTAATCACGGTAATTGTAATTTTCCTCCATGTTATAGTTCATCTCTCCCTTTAACTTTCCAGATAGGATCCGATGATTTCATGTTTTCTTGAAGAACCCTAAACATTTCAGCATTTCTTCTATCTGTCTGTGCTAGAGTTGCTGGCTGGACCTGTTCAGCTGGGAGTCTCTAGAAATATCACAGCATAAACATTATTAAATTAGAATCTATGAATTGCACTATTATTATTTGGTCGGGAAAAAAAAGTGTACAAGTCCATTTCTTGAGAAAAAATGGTTTATGTGTAGTATAAATTACATACACTACAGTATTTGTTTCATAAGTATGATTGACACTTGGTCACACATTTCAGTTTGGCTGTTCTGTGAGAAGTATATGTGATTCACCAGACATATTTCTGGGAAGGTTCGAAAATTTTTAAAAACATTAATTTTGTAACAAAATGCTACCAAAACCTAACTACTGTACTCAGCTTAAAATCAAATGGCTCTTGGAGCCAGCTTATTCATATCATGTAATCGACTATAATTATATTAAAGAGTCAAATGATTAATTCATATATTTTTCCAAATGTTTTAAATAAATATTAAATTGTATTACAAAGTAAAAAAAAGGCATTATAGGCAATTTTAAGTTAAAAAGAAAAGAAAAAAAAAACTAAAAAAAAAGGTCAATGTGGACCTTGAACTAGGTCTGTGCACACGAAAGTCAAAAGTTCTACCATGGAGCCATGCTCGCGAGGACACCTACACTTCCATCTACGGTCCACAATTTCCGTCCACAAATTTCAGTCTACAACCACTTCCATCAACATTTCACCCCCACGATACTCATTCATTGCTTGCGCATGTATGTGCATGAATGAGCTAAAAAGCAAAATCTCTTTAAGTTGACTAAATTATAAAACAAACAATATTTATTTATTTATTAATTTTACTGATCAAAACCCCTGCATGCCTCAACTGTAGCCTTTGCTATCTGTAAGCAGGGTCACTGTCAGTATCTTTTTGTATTATACAATCTAAATAATAAAGATGAATCAATATACAACCTAAATAATAAAGATGAATCAATATACAATTTAAATAATAAAGATGAATCAATATACAATCTAAATAATAAAGATGAATCAATATACAATCTAAATAATAAAGATGAATCAATATACAATCTAAATAATAAAGACAAATCAATATACAATCTAAATAACAAAGATGAATCAATATACAATCTAAATATAATTAAGATGAATCAATATACAATCTAGTAAATATAATTAAGATGAATCAATATACAATCTAAATAAAAAAGATGAATCAATATACAATCTAAATAATAAAGATGAATCAACATCATCATCAATCCAGTTTTGATCCTGTTTTATCCCCGTAAACGAGGGTGGCCGGATTTACCCCACTCTGCCAGCAATCTCTCCTACTCCCATTCTCCATCTCGTTTGATTCTTTGCATCCTCCTTCTTCAAACCAACACTCTTACTCTCCTTCTCCACTTGCGATCTCCATATGCATGTCTTTCTCGGTCGTCCTCGCTTCCTCTTTCCCTTCACTTCAAACTCCAATGCCTTCCTCAAAACATGGCCATCATCCCTCCT
>JAOBBB020098154.1:0-22454 GCA_025331005.2 Zoanthus gigantus
TCCCAATTGGATGATAGATATAGTGGTCGGTAGTTTCGGTGGATTGATCAAGTTTCAATTTTTCGTCTCCGCAGTTGCTGTCCGTTTATTGCTTTCTTAAAACAATTATAGGCTTGTCAAAACTTGAACTTGAAATTAAAAAAAAAAAAGATGTTATCGCTTTTTTTTTCTATTTTTAAGAATGAGCAAGTCGTAGCTTACACCTGCCGAGGTTTGCCTTGTGTTGTCCACGCGCTGATCTTACTGAACCCGCTATGAACTTTTATTTGCGGTGTATAAAGTCAAGTTCACTATAATATCATCTGACATTCCTCAGGTGTCAGTTTTCAGGAGAGAAAATGAGTGGAACAGTTGGGACTCTGTCAGGTGTAACTCCTAAAGCTTGGGATCGAATTTGGTTTTTCCACGTGGGTTAAGATTCAAAGAGTTTTTCCCCCTAGAAGTCGCGCTTTTTCCTATCACTAAATCTTGCATCAACTAATTGCATTTGAATTTAAAGCTGCGGTTCGAGATCACTCGAATGATGATGGCAGTGCCTTTATTGTTGTGAATGGCAAACGAGGGAGTGGAAGATCTTTGGACCTCACTTTGCAAGAGAAACCGGCTGTAGCTCTTTTCCTTTTTTGCTTATAAATCAAAATTCAAATGGAACTTCCCAGTTTCCTGATAACTTGTTAGTAAATCGGTGGAGACGGATCAAACAGTCTCAATTTAGTGTTAAATATGTAAATTCTACATCGTATAAAAGGAGAAAACTTACTGACGTTTCGGACGTTAGTCCTTTTACTCCGACGAAGGACTAACGTGCGAAACGTCAGTAAGTTTTCTCTTTTTATACGGTGTAGAATTTACATATTTAACACTAAATTGTTTCTTTAGAAACATCGACGCAGCTCACACTAGTTTATCGCTAGTTATATTTTTTCTTTCAGACAGTCTCAGTCTTGCAAGGCGAAGCCAAAAAACCCGGCCGCAAAGGTGGTGTGTGGTTTCTAACTGCTTCAACCATCCTGATTCCCAATACCACAAAATTGTTCTTTTAAAATTTTTCTAATGATTGCTTTTGTTTTTTTGTTCTGTTACTTTTGTTTATTTTTACGCCAACGTAAGTTTACCTTATTCAAAGTCACGCTGACTTTTTCTTCGTATTATTATTTTTTTTCACAGCTCCAACTGTCACCATCTCACCAAAGTCTCCAGCAGGAGTGGAGAGAGGCAAAGTAGCAATCGTTTGTAAGGTCCGTGGAAATCCTCCTTCAAAGGTAACGTGGTTCAAAAATGGCAGTGCAATTAGTGATTCAAGAACCCGTCAGCTTGCACTGCCTGATGGGAGCGTGATTAGAATAATGTTACTGAAGAGAGTCAGACATCAAGCATCGTACAAATGCGAAGCCGATAACGGAGTTGACCCTCCTGTTTCGTCCACTGCTCGTCTTACAGTCTACAAAGGTATCGATTTCTATAATTATCCAATTATTTCTGAAGACTTGAATTAATTAATGCCATTTTTTAGTATTTAGGAGAGCCTTTGTTAAGGCTTTATTGATAATCATTTTCTAAACATTCTCTTTGTATTTTTACTTGACTTTTTAAGATTAACATAGGGCGTGGCTTTTCATTTCTCTAAGAGATGAATTTTACTAGTGTACACTTTTTTTGTTATTAAGAATCAGTAGAATTTTGCTCAGGCTTAATGTTCTTATTTTTTCAGCAATTTTAGCCTTAAAATGTTCTTATTTTAACAACTGAAAATCAACTATAACGTCTTAGGCGCTTTTGTATGCTTTGTTTTTCTTAGGAATTGAGGCGGCTAGTTGATTCTCCAGTATTCAGTTGTCAACAATATGTATATATTATATTACATACGTATACTTCACTATTTTTTTTTGTGGGAAGATAATGCAAGTCGTGTATGACGTTATTTCAATGGTATGAGTGGCAATTGTTATGGACAAAATCAAGGTCAAAAGTCTTTTTATAGTTTTTTTTCTTAACAGTTTCTTTACGATGAAAACTAAAATTTATTCCGCCTGTTTAAAACGCAGTTCAGTTATATTTATAACACTTTGTATTGAAAAATTTTGCCACTGATGACAAGAACTTGCTTTAAAAGGCTCATATCTTGATTTTTCTGTAACTTTTTGTTGATCATCAAATGTGTTTGTCTCACCATGTTTCACTCAACGATTTGAAAGTCGTGACTTTTTTGTTGGAACGGAGTCACTTGCATTTGATTGCTGGAATGATAAGTGCTCGGGTTTAAAATGTTCCAATCGTTTCCATTTTAAGAAAAGAAAATGTAAATAATTCAAACCTTGGGATAAATCTTTCACAACAGTTTTTTCAAAATAGATAGCTTAAGATCATCAAACTTTATTATATCACACAAGCAATTGTTTCCTAAGAATAATAATTGAAATCGAATAAACAGTGCCAACTCGAACCACTTGAAAAAACCCATCACAGTTCTATTTACTTTTTCTCTTCAAAGTCTATTTCTAGATGAATACTTGTAATTACCGATATTACTGCGTCCGCGAGATGTGTTTTCCTGAACTCGGTCGGAGCGCCTTTTCCAATACTGAAAACACATCTGCACGTTGTTAAAAATTATTATAGTCACGCGAATTGAGTTCTTCACTTCTTGAGTTTGTTTGCCAGCTCATTTCCTGCTCGCGGATATTGTCCTTAACATTTTGCGGTTACCAACTCGATGCTTAACTTGCAAGAAACATGTAAAATTTTCTGTGGTTTTTTGGTCCTACGCACTGCTACGCAGAGAAAACCGTGAGTTCTATTTAAACTCGATAAAATCAAAGATGTGACGGTTAAATAACCATGTTGCTTACTGTGGATTTAAAACTGGAATTGAAGGGCTTCTAACAAAAGGTTTTGCTTAATGATGTTTTAGATTCCACACAGAATTTAATTTTAGTAACAAGTTTTTTTAGTTGTTTTGTGAAGTGGTTTTGAATCTGCAAATTTTTGTTCAGTTTAAATCAAGAAATGCATGCAGTCAAAGTAAATCGGCAATAAAACTGTAGTTTAGAAAGGGGCATTATTATTCTTTTAAGTTTTTTAAAAAGCTCCCCTTTTATGAATCAACTAAACCAAAAAGTGACAGGTCCGAGATCGAATCAAAACTATTAGAATTTTCAAAAGTTCGTTCTGCTAACGGGGAAAAGGTTGCAGTTTAAAGGTCTTATTTATCCTTCGCCAATCTTGTCCTTCGATAATCAGTCTCACTTTTCGACGGTTAATTTGTCGATATTTTTTGTTTCCTTACGCTTACCTCCTGCAGCTATATTAAGCCAAAACATTTCTACTATTTTTACACTTCCTGCCTTTATTGGCACATTACAGTTATATTTTTTGTGTAAAGTATTCTTAGTAATTCTTAGTATTTACAAATACTATCTGGTGCTTTAAAAACACACACATGCTAAGAAAACTCTGGACCAAAAAAATAATCCCAGTTAGAGTATTCAATTTATTATTAGTTTTGGCAATTCTCTTTAAAAAATTAAGTCTGGTTTCGATATCTCATTTTCTAGGTTTTTGTTGTCAGATTGCTTAACATTTCGATAGAAACGAAATTATAATTAGGAAAGTGTCGCTGAAGCTATATCTTTTAGGTATACCGTTAGATGCCCTCGGGCAAGAAAAACAAACCGCTGGTACCGTATAATAATTTTGTATCTGATAAAATTGGATGACTCGTTGAATTTTTTTGAATAATAATAGTCGTTTTGAGTAGCGGTTCTTCGTCTAAGAAGGACAACAACCTCTCAAAACTTCGAAGATTATCCCTTGCAATCAGATTAGTTTGGTGAAACGTAAGATGATGTCGCTAATCAACCTAAACCGATTATAAATAAACCTTGCGATGGAGTTAGAGCTTTTTGCTATTTTTAATTATTTGTTACAGCTTCTCGTGAGTAAAAGGTGTTATTGTAGATAAGAACATAAACTTCAAATTTATATTAAACTGCTTATGCAAGTTAGTACTTCATGTAATTTTGATAACTCAAGATAAAGAGTAAAGTGTCTGACCAAGGGCTAATGATCAAAACGTTAGCTTTTCGCAGTAATTAGGGTGATGGTAATTAAACTGGAATCTTGAGTTGTCAATGTTATTTTCTTGAAATTCTGGGCTGACAGAGACTTCATTTTAAACTGACATCTGGATAAACCAGACGCCTTAATTTACGAATACAAGGGAAAAGGTTTTCTTTTTTTTTCCAGAAATATTTTTCTTTAAAATTTTTTTTACTTTTTTTTTAAATAGAAGTATTTTAAATTTTATTCAATTGTCAAGCTAAGTGTGCACTTTCGAGATCTAACAGTGTTGCAAAAGAGCATTAAAAAATTTTTAAAGTCCATATGTGCTTGCATGAAAATTAATATTTCAATTATAATTAACTTTTCTATTTTTTTCGTTATCAGGTTGCTTTGCTGAAGTAAAACATTGTTTTGACATAGTTTCAATGAGATTTATTCAAGCGGTTCATTGTTTACTTCCTTAAGCTTGAGACCTCGTGAAGGCGTCCTGTAAAGCTTTTGTTTGTCGCAGCCTAATACTCTGCTGGGTTTTATCCGCTTTATTGTCTAAAATACAAACTAACCATATATTAAAATAGTTAATCTTAGTGTATTGATGTGTTCTCAAAAACAGCTGTTGTTTTTTCAGTTGCGATCTCTCAACCGTTACACCGTTTTCTTAGTCCATGTTTCCATCGTGTAATCTTAAGACTAGCTAATTGAAAATTTCCCTTTCATTACAAAAATCCTTTACCATAACATCTAACCTGTAATAGGGGTTTAAAATATTTCAGTTAAGTATCAGCGTTAATTCGAGGTAGAGGACATTGTTTCTCTATCTTATTCTTAGTTTTCCTTGTTTCAATGCCACTTTTAAGGACGGTAGTAAACTATAGAAAACAAAAAAAATTGACAACTTTATTGAGGTTATTAGTTCAGACATAAATTTCCGAAATGAATAAGTTATTGAATTCTTGTAGTGGCAGGTTAAATTCTAATCAAGAATCAATTTTTAAAAAATTGTAAGAATTTTTTAAAAATTGAGTAACAGGTCTACAGGCAGCTGACCCTCTCGAGCTCGCTGGGTGTTTGGCCAGGAAGTGAAACTGCAAAAGCTTGCAAATCAGAACCTTGCAGTTCGCAGATGCTAATTAATTTTTCTTATCCTTTTGTCCTAAAACAAAAACAACGGTGTTTATAAAACGTTAAATAATTTGTTTGATGAAAACTTGTATCACATGAGACAGTATGATTAATGCTAATTAACTTGATTCTTCTGCAAGAACAATTATTTCTTAAAAGTTTTTGTGGTCAAAATAACGTGTTGGCATTTGTAATTCTCTAATGCGGAAATTCAAATCACTCATCGGAGACTTGGCAAATCAAGTTTCAGTAAGTATTCTCTCTTTTTTACGGTGTAGAATTTTCATTTTTATTACTAAATTGTTTTTTTAGAAACACCGACGCAGCTCAAACTAGTTTACCGCTAGTTAATTTTCTATTTCAAGTTTCAGTAACCTTTGTTTTAGTTGACAAGTTTTGGGTTTTTTAAAAATACAAACGTAGGCATAGCTGTTCGCCTGACCTATTGTGGGCTGTTTTGTGCGTGCACATTGAAAGCTCGCATTGTTGCATTAAATGAAAATGCAAAACAGGCTTTTTGTTTGTTTAAAAAGAAATTTATTTGCGAGAATATGGGTTCGAGCAAACTTGAAAAAGAATCTAAGAAAGTTCTTAAAATTAAATCGGTCAGATAAACAAACACAGAACATAGTTTGACTCGAAACAGCAATCCCTTTTCTTCATAAAATTACGCTTCTTGTTTTTAAACAAATATTTGTACTTGTCACATGCAAGAACCATAATTTTTCAATAGATATTTTATTTTTCTTCATTCTTTAGAGTTATCATTTTTAAAGCAATTAATAATGAACTAGCTTTACCCCAAACATTACTGTGAAATAAACCTTTATCTATTGTTCTAAAGACCCCCGGGGTTGGTTACGATGTAGTTTGGAGGCTTTTATTTGTTTGAAAAACGATTACATGAGGTAAACAAAGATGAACTAATTTATATGTTTGAAATTAATTTTGCTTGACCAAAAAATATTTTTAAATTCTGGGTAGTTATGCAGTATCAATTGTTTTAGGTTTTATGAGATGATTCAAAAGAGTGTCGGTGTTTATAATATAAACATTTGGAGATCATTACCCGGCTTTTCGAAGAAAATTCCCTAGTTATTTGTTGGGCTTTCGTATTTTTGTTTTTTTCTTCTACGTTTTGCCAGAAATCAGAGTCTCGTCCCAGGGCTAATATAATGGAGTTCGCGCAGATCACCCTGGGTACGAGTCACTTCAATCTCATTTTAGGAAATTCACTGATGTAAAATTTAATATATATTTTTTTCATTTCAATTTTTTAGCCAAGGTTTCTTTCTTAGAAATATATAAAACGTTTGAAAATTACAGCTTATTTAATATACTAACTAAAATGTTTTATGTATTTAAAATTTCAAATATTGTCATTACAGGCGCTTCCTTATGAAAGTAATTAGGCTGTACAGAATACATAATCATTGCACTTCTGAAGTTCGCACTTCCAAATCCCAAAAGCAAGACTTAAGAAAATGAGTTCTTTATTTTGTACTGAAGAAAATGACGTTTGAATGAATTCTATCCGTAAACTGATATATCAAAAGTTATAAATTTCGCCCAATTACAAAGTCAAATATTTTCAGTTACATGTTGAAATGTTTTCACTTTAGAAATAAGTTATATATGTTTTATACTGATGAAAATGACTTTCAAATGAAGTTTATATAGTAAGAAATACTGTGTGTACTCTAGTTTGCATATTAGACTGAAAAATGGCATTCAGAACCTAAAAACAGAGGAAAACAAAATCATACTTTTATAAAACCTATATCCGACCTGGTTAAACTTGAGATACATTACTTATGTTTTGGATTGCATGAATTTTCAAAATTTTCTAAAAGTTTCATAAAATTTGAACTGCGCAACAGAGAAAGAAAGACCAAGTTTACGCAGCTATGCCGGTCCAGTTTATTTAGGTTTTACGCTGTAGAGAAAAAAAAGTGAGCACTGCAGTTTCTGACTTTAGTCCTTCGCCGGAGTGAAGAAGAAAACTTTTAAGTTTTAGTGGAATATGAGTATTCCTAGACTAGTACAATATTTTGCCTTAAAAATGGAAATTAATTAGTAAGCCACTATTGTGCTTTCAGCATGGGTCCTTATTTTACTGACGTGTCCACTTTCCTCTTAGTACCTTTTAGTCTTTTCTATTATTACACTGATAATTGCATTGGTTAAATAAAAACTTTACAGTGGATATATATTTTCATATTTTAATTTATTTAAATTAATTTATCTGTGTATATAGTATTTTTGTATGTACAGAAAAGAAATCAGTGCACCGTACCCCCAAACCATTTACTCACTCATTCAATCAATTATTTTCTCACTCACTTATACAGTTGTTCACTCTCTCAATCACCTGCTCTCTCGATCATCCACTCATTAACTTGTTCTGCCATTCTTTTTCTTATACTCGCTTATTCTTCATTCCAACGAAGGACTAACGTCCAAAGCGTTAGTGTTTTTCTTTCTTCTTCGACGGTATCTTACTCAAAATAATATGTTGTACAACCCATTCTTTTTCTTATTCATTCACTCATTCATTTTAACATTCACTTCCTCTTTCATTCATCCACCCCCTGATTCATTCATGCATCTACTCATTCAGTTCGATCTCTATGACAGCCACGCACACATCCGTCACCTCACTAAATCATTCATTTACTTCACATGCTTATTTAATTACCTAAAACTACTTGCTACAATAACTTACACTATTTTTCGCTGGAATCTTTAGTAAGAAACACGCCTGCTGGTTTTCCTCGTATCACAAAAAAACCAAAATTTAGAATCGGCACAGTTGGGATGCCTTTAACACTGACATGTACAGCAACTGGATCACCCGAGCCCGCAATTTCTTGGACTAAGGACGATTTACCACTTGACGTAACTGGATCGAGATACACGACATTAGCGAATGGACTGCAAATTAACCAGCTTAGCAAAAGCGATGATGGAAAGTACGAGTGTGTTGCTAGTAACGACAAAGGGACAGTATTCTCCCAATATGTCAGGATTTTTTCTCGAGGTTAGTACATTTTTACCTTGTGTTAAATGGGTATTATTACAAAGCTACTTTACAAAACTTAACACAATAAAATCAATTACGATAAAATGAAAACACTGACTGAATGAATAAAAAGATGAAACAGCTAAATGACTGCACAAGTAAACAAAATGAACTATGAAAGAAGTAATGAATCAATTAGAGAAATCGAATTTGGTGTTTAATTGATGACTTTCAATTTTTCCAGAGCTAAAACTACCACCAAAGTTCTTAGTTAAACCTATGAACAAGACTGTTGACCCGGAAACCGATGTTCTCTTGAAATGCTCAGCTAGCGGCTCTCCCCAACCCACCCTACTTTGGAGACGAGGAAGGGAGAGGATTCTGGGAAATCCTGACCTCAGTTTATCTATAAACAATATCAAGACGTCAGCCTGGTACACTTGTACAGCCTTCAACTCAGAAGGGACAATTAAAGCAGCAGCATACATCAGTGTTCGAGGTAAGACAACACAAAAATGTAATCTCATTTTAGGAGAGGCATGTCGAATAGCGCACAAAGTTATAAGAAAAACACTTTAACCAACACAATGTTCACCTAAAACCATCTAAGCATGTCTCTTGTTACCATATCAGGATGTCGCGCTTTTTCGATGCCACAAAACCCGCAAAACCATTACACTTTTCCAGTCCCAAAAGTAAAAGTTGTTCTTCCATACATTAAAGTTTATATTCTGGCATTCTTTTAGCTGCAGTAAAGGAACGTTAATTGGTAGGGGCTGTTGGTTAGATTTGAAAATTATGTTTTTTTCCTTTTTTGCCAAAGCTTACTCAGCTTTCCATTTTTGGGAGGTTGTTAACTCAGAGTACGAGCATCTGCTAAGATCTAATCTTCGATAGAAAAGTGTCCCGTCCAGGGGTAGTCAAAAACTCTCATCCGCATAACATCGGCTCCAATGAGCCACTTGGTTCAGAAAAGATTCTACTCAGCTTTAAGTCCGGTGCTTGGTGTTACTAAGTTTGTACTTAGTGTTACTAAGTTGATTCTTGGCGCTACTAAGTTGGTGCTTGGTGTTACTAAATTTGTGCTTGGTGTTACTGAGTTGGTACTTGGTGTTACTAGGTTGGTACTTGGTGTTACTAAGTTGGTACTTGGTGTTACAAAGTTTGTACTTGGTGTTACTAAGTTTGTACTTGGTGTTACTAAATTGGTACTTGCCGTTAATAAATTGGTAATTGGTGTTACCGCCAACTGGCTAGCCTAGTTGGTAAGGTGCTAGTCTACATTTTGAGAGGCTAGACTTCGATTCAACACTCATAGCTTTGATACTTATAATAGGAGAAATAGTTGCTTTTGATTGCCAATCCCCCTCTATCGGGAGAATTAAAAGTACCCACACTCATTGCAACTATAGAGTAAGGTAGTGATCCTGATAATAATTGCTTGGTATTACTAAATATTGTACAACCACCGTCTCACTTCAATACCTTTTTGCAGCCATTCCATTCTCCCCAACAAAACCTCTGGCCACCAAAATCTTGCCGCACTCTATTACAGTGGAATGGCAGCGCAGTGGAGGACCCTCTGTGATTTCGTACAAGTTGGACTACAGGAAGAAAGGGAGCATAGTTTGGTTTGAGATCAATATCCGTGGCCGCATGTCGTACACAGTGGACAAGTTGCAGCCCTATGAGACTTACCAGTTTAGAGTATTTGCTTTAAACGACTTGGGATCTAGCAAAACAAGTCCAGTAGCCCAGTACACTACATCGGAGAAAGGTATTTGCATTTATTTACAAGCATTTTTTCCCCAGCCCAATTGAAAATTTGGTGTAACCGGGCTAAAATTTAAGAGAGTTTAACCAATTTCAAAGTCTATAAAGATACTTTTCTAAGTTCCGTGTAAAGCTTTTTTTTGGAATTTCAAAAAATTATTATAATATTACCCAAAAATTTTCCTAAAAGATGTAAGATAAGCTTTATAGTTGCAAAAGATACTGGAATGACGTTTATATGTTGAGTTCGCAAGTCATATTTCAAGCAATCACTGTTAACATTTATAATATAGTTTTCTAAAAGCTGTTATCAAGTAGCCTAAAGTTACCTATCGTTGCTGATTGTTTGAACCGGAAGACATCAACTTTCAAACTATTACTAAAGTGACCCTTTAAACAGTTGAATATCCTTGCACATGACTGCAAATTCAAAAAATCGCTAGTTTTTCGACAAATTTAAAAGTTAGTCTTTAGGCATTCAGCAGAAAATTGTTAACCATTACTACCATTGTGTTTCTCTGTAGCTCCAGAATCTGCTCCATACAACATAATCGCAAGGGGAGCTTCAGATAAATCCTTCCTTGCAAAGTGGGCGCCACCGACCAAACCCAATGGCAATATTCTAGCCTATCGGCTTTACTACACTACTGACATGAAGGATGATCCATCGAGACTGCGCTTTTCCGTTTCCCCCGAGAACAAGACCGTTGTCCAAGATCTTAAAAGCAAAACCACGTATTATATTAAAATACTCGCATATAACAAAGCTGGAGATGGTCCCACATCTGACTGGGTAGCTGTGAAGACACAGAGGGGAGGTAAAGCAGAGCGCATTATTTTTTGTTTGTTTTGTTATTATTTTTAGGCTAATGTCTCATCTCGGAAGCAACTCAATATGCCGTGACACTTTGAAAACTTGTGCCAGTCGATTCAGTTTTAGCTCTAAATTTATTAGCATTAGGTATTAGCATTGTTCCAAATAAACAAGCTTTATTGTGGCGGGAAATTGTATTGTGATCAGTGTCTCCGCTCCATGATGGATGCGAGGCCATATTCGTCAGAATATGAAGACAACTTTGAAGTTCGGCAAAAACCAAAATAGTTTCTTTATAACAAAGTTGCATTTATGAAATGTTCGGGAATTAGCTTTAGCCACTTAATCTGGAAAGCTGTCGAGTGTAAAATACAATTAAGAATTTGAAGCTTGTAAAATCCATTCATTGAAAAATGCAAATAAATCTTGGTTTGCTTATATCTGTTTTGTTGTTTGTTTTAGTGCCAAGCCAACCAAGAAACGTTCAAGTTCAGGTGACCTCATCGACGGCAATTCGCGTTACATGGCAGCAACCGCGGCACAAGGGGAGCGGTATATTTGGTTATGAAATATATTACAACAAGACGTCAAAAGACATGGATACTAACGTTGCTGCTATCGATACATTGAAGAAAAGTATTATGGGGCTCAGGCCTTTTACCTACTACAAATTAGGCGTGGCTGCAAAGTCAGATAAAGGAGTTGGTCCAGTCTCTTTTTCGGTCATCGCACAAACTCACGAAGATGGTATTGTGAAATATTTTAATAAAATATTTTTGCTAGTCTTTCCAATTTTAAATTTACATTTCCTTTTTCTGTATCATTTTAGTTCTGTTAGTTAACTAAATTTTGCTTTTCTTTTACCAAAAGGTTTGTTGCGTAAAGTGATTTTTTCCCCTAGTTGTCAAGAGGAAGTTTATAAATCTTCAGTTTTTCAATGACTAAGGGTCCTTTATTTTAAAAAATTCGTTTTGCTTTTTCCCCAGCAGATCATAAACGTTTTGGATGACTCACCTCCAAACAGTTTCCAAACCATATATTTGAATCTGGTTCCTCTATAATGTCTTGATTTTCATAGCTTGAAAAACAATATTAGATTTTATGTTAAGACACCTACCTTCCATTCAAATAATTCACGGAACCCACACGGATGTCGAAAAGAGTATAGTAGCGATTCTGATTAAAATTGTGTTCTTTTTTCTAGTTCATTTTAAATGTTTGCTTTATTAGAAAAGCCTTTCACTGTGGCTCTATAATGTCTTTAGAGTATAAACCGAATAAAACTTTTGTATTCTCTCTTAAAGCTCCAAGCGACTCTCCAACGAATGTACGTGGGGAAAGCAAAGACTCTACTAGTTTAGAAATCTCTTGGGATCCCCCTCCATTGGAGCACCGTAATGGCATCATAACTGATTACATGATCAAGTACAAGGCCAAAGGCGGACAGAATCAGTTTGTGAATGTAGATGGAGCCAAGACGAGTTTCGTGATTCACAGCCTAAAGAAATTTACTAAGTACTTTGTGTGGATTAGAGCAAACACCAAAATTGGAAGAGGACCTTTCACTGACAAGAAAACTTTTTCAACTGCTGAGGATGGTAAGCAGGAACTTTATATTCTGTTCGTCATCCAAGTTACAAAACAGAGAAAAACAAACATTTTAAATTTGTTGAAAAATGCCATCCGGGGGGAGTAGTCGCATGTTAAAAAGGCGGGGATGACAGTCGGAAATTTTTAATTAACTCTAGAAGTTTCGTGGTGGTAGAGTCAAATTGATCAGCCTCCTTGATTGTTTTAGCTTTAAATTTTTTCTGCTTGATGAGGACATCTATTGACACTAATTAAGGGACGTTACGACTGATGACGTCATTATTGTAAGTCTCGAAATTTGATGTTGACTTTGAAATTTCAATTTCGCTAGAGAGTGATTATGTACTAACAAATTTAAAACGGATTGTAGCTATTTTTCAATCACTCGACATTGTTTTCGTATCATTTTCAGTAATATAATTCAAACTTGAATAAAATCTGAAAAACTTAAAAATCCAAGATGGAATTTCCCTCATTTGTTGCCAAGGCAACTCAAGGCGTTAAATTAACATGTTAGTTATTTTGTTGACCATTTATGCAAATAACATAAATTATTTTTGAGTCGTTTCAAAATTTGGAGGTGAAGAGATAGAGTTGGCTGCCCATTTGCGCTTTAATTATGATTAAAGATTAATATACAGTGACTGCATGTAGAAAAATGAAAAACATTAAAATAACTAAAAATCATATTTGTTAAAGAAAGTAGTTTTTTATCAATAGGCTTAAATGTAAGAATTAGTAACACCAATTATTTTAGCTTTATTTCATTGGTTAAATATCTCCATTTTGCTTACAGCATTAGATTTTTTTCTCTCCGCAGTCCCTAGTGGTGCCCCTCGACAGCTGGAGGTGAGGGTGTTGAACGCATCTACAATCGTGGTGAGCTGGAAACCCCCCAGCTCTAACCGAGATGGCCGCATCTTGGGTTATACGGTTTTCTACAACAAAGTTGATGACCAGGGTAATCCCCTCAACCCCCCAGCGCAAAATCAGATGAAGGATTCGATGTCTGAAAACATTTTGGTAAGATTATTTCAAAAAATATTAAACTGGAGTTCCTAAAGCAGCTATAGATTGCTTTCAATCATTTTCGGTGGTTTCTAAAATCACCCTGAATAAATCATATGATGAGATAACAAATTATCTCAACGATTATCATTCACTTTTGTTTATGCAGTACTACTTTTAAAATGTATTAAAGCCATTAAAAAGATAAGAAAATATTTAAAATTTTTTCAAAACCTTACAAAATGTTAAAAAGTAACAATTACATTTTCATAAGAATCCTTTTGGCTGGATATTAAGAGATTGTGTTAACTTCCTCTAGCTCGAAAATTAAAAGCAGTGTTTCTATATTTCAGAAAGTATTCAACTTTTTGATTTCTATATCGTTTTCGTATTTGTTCGTTTAGAGTTTTTAGTGGAGTAATATTTTTGACTTATTACTTTTCTTTTAAAGAGTGTAACGCTGTCCAATCTTGAGCCGGATACAAACTATCAAATCGAGGTTGCAGGATACACAGTCAAGGGAGACGGAGCAAGAAGTGTCACGAAGTTTGGCAAAACACATCCCCGCCCTCCTGACGCACCATTCGTGTACTCACGTGTTCTTAACAAGCAAGGCGACGTGGAAATTGGATGGCGAACTTCCTCAAAAGGAGTCCTTGGTTACCAGCTGAGATATGGGAGAACCTTAGTCCGCATGTTAGTTGCAGGAAGGGAGAATATATCTTTTCCAATGAAGCTGATTTCTCTCGGGGCTGGAGACAACAAGAAAGTATTTCAAGGCTTAGGTAAGAGCCTAGTTTAGGTAACAGAAGTTCAAATTTTTGTTATCTTGAATCTTTTATGATGGAGACAACTAGAAGGTATATCAGAGCTTAGATAAGAGATTTTCTTGGAATCTTTTATAATGGAGACAAAAAGAACTTTTGTTAGATAACAGAAGTTCGAAATTTCTATTTCCTGGAACCTTTTACAATGGGGACAACAAAGTGTTAAGGGTTTTTGTTAGGTAACAGAAAACCAAAATTTTTATTTTCTGGAACAGTTAATAATGTTTTCATCAATGATATCATTCTACCAAGAAGTCAACACTGTCTTAAAAGATCGTAAAGAAAAGTTAGAAGAAACAATCATCCAACCTTCTGGTAGATAATGTTTTGCCTTTTAGTCGGTTACAATGCTTCATTGGATTAATATCAGTTTTTCGATATCTACTTATCCACGCTTTTCATAAGGTTTAGCTTTAGCTTTTGTAGAGGGGTGGGTAAGGGATTTCCTTTTCGTTCATTTGACATTTCTATCGTATATATGGACTGAACCTCAAGTGTTTCCATAGAGTAGTATAACTAAAAAACGCTATAAAAATGTTTTGACTTGGAATCATAGAAATTAACGCTGCCGTCTTGGTTACTTTGAATTGTAATTTCTACAAACTTTACTTCTCACTGGCCCATGTTTTGGGAACTTGATTCATTAAAGCAGCTAGCTAAGTGGCTCATTGGAACCTCTGTGTTCCCCCGGGTTTTTAGAGTTAAGCGGACCAGAGACTGACTTTGGGCAGAACACTAACCCATTGCAGGTTAGCTCCCATTAGAAGTTGGAACCAACTTGTAAGGATGGAAACTTAAGTCAGATATGGCGGAAATGAAGGTCGCACAAATGTTCAAATCTCGGCAGAGCCGGGGTACGAACTGGTAGAGATCTTACGACTGCACTCACCGCAGCATCAGGGCTGAATCAGCTGTGACTATAATAGTGATAATAGTAATTTAATTCAGTTCTGTATTTTCCTTTCTCATTTTAAATTTAGAAATTTTGTATCTCTGAGATTTTACTAAATTCTTTTTAGCAAGGGGCGCCTGGTACCTTGTCGCTGTGTCTCTTAAGACAAGGGCGGGCTGGTCACCTGAGAAACATCATTGGGTAAAAACTCCCCCAGGACCCCCGAGTGGCCCACCTCTGAGTGTCCAAGTGTCGCCCAAGTCTTCAACAGAGATGGAAGTCAAGTGGTCCGAGCCACAAAAGTGGAAGCGAAATGGTGTTATCGTAGGTTATTCGGTTGTGTATACTGAAATGAATGACCAGTCAAATGTCAAAGTCAAAAATGTCACAGATACAAGCAAGCTGGAGGTTGTCCTGCAAAGCCTTAAGATGTTTACCTATTATGAAATTCGTGTGCGAGCCATAGGTGAATCCGGTGTTGGACCTTTAAGTAATCCAGTGGTGGAACGGACCGACCAAGATGGTAAGTGACAAAGCAGAGCATAGGGATTGCAGAGACATTCAGTGTTTAGTGGATTTACTGTTAGACACATTAGTATTCTGTGTATTCAGTATTAGCAATCTGATGTTTTCAACTGAAAATAGAAAAGTAGCTGTGCGGTGCTCTCAAATCGATATGTATTGGTAGAGGAATAACGTCTTATTTTCGCTCTGGATTGACTTTGATATTTAGAATCCGAAAGAAAAAAAAACTTTTCTGTCAACGTTTGGTGCGGCAGATTCATGGTTTCTTTGTGGATTTTTTCTAGAAAAGCCAAGTAGCTCATTATTCTATGAGGTGGTTTAAGAGAAAGTGGTTTGCACGTTTGTGAGAGTTATAGGATTTGCGTGCGTTTTACTCAGAGACTGTTCTGACCACTAACTGAATTTGCTGAGTCAAATCTACGTTGCTGGTACATAACAAATAAAACCACTGGTTGTGGAGATCTTAAATGCAAGACTGAAACACTGGAATAACATTACAGCTTATGACAACATAATTTCATGTTTTTATTTTTGTTTATTGATATTGCAAGTTATTGTAAAAGTAGATATTTCGTGTTTTCTTTTACTTAGTCGAATTCCGAAGATTGGATATATTTTGATGTTCAAACAAATTCATTCGATAGCTTAAATCTTTTTCGACATGCCCAGACAAACGTTATATCGTCTTTTTTACCTCGAACGCATGCTAAACTCTACTGTCCAAGTCAGACATTTTATTGAAAAAAAAAAACGTCTTGTTTCAAAGCAACTTTCTAAGTTGTTTATTGTGTGTGTTTTGTCATATAGTCGCATTTTAATTTTGTTATTTTATGTTTTTTGTTCTTCCGCTAATTTCTCGCATCCCTCAGCACGCATCAAACAGAAATACTGACTGAGCTCATTGTTTCTATTTTTTTTTTCTTATTTTGTATCCGGCCGATTTATGTTTCAACAAACTGAGCGGTTCTTCCTCAGTTCTTTTTCAAGTGTAGAAGAAGCAGTTTTTATAAACTGATGTCGCCCCCATTAGACTCATCCGATCCAAAAGAAGATATTTTTGAGACCAGTAACTATGCTCAATATGAAAATCGAAATAATTTATCAACTACCAACTGTTTCTATAAACCTTAGTATTGTGATTACTTTTATCCTGATTGTCAAGCAATGTCTAGTCCATTACCAATCGGCAACGGCTAAAAAGTTCAGTATTCATTTTGTGGCAGCTGACATTTTTAAAATCAAGTCGGAAAACATGTTTTATTATTAAGAACTTGGCAAGTCCTCAAATGCATTGATGTTATACTAAATCGTAGAGTGTGTGTGCCTGTAAGACTACGACAATTTGCTTGTTCATAATTGCTGGGTTTCATCGATGTTGGTTGCAGCGCCTGGTCCACCAAGTTACGTTAGAGTCAAGGCTATTAGCACATCCGCTGTCTTGGTAACTTGGAAGGTTCCGCAGTTGTCTAATGGCATGATCACTGGTTATAAGATTGCGTACTCCGACGATAACAAGTTGCCTGTAAATCAGTGGTCTTCCCAAAGTGCGACAGGTCTTTCAGATCAGATTCGAAATCTTGTCAAGAATCAGCGATACTGGTTTAAAGTTGCCGCTAAGACATTCCGATTTGGTCAATACACTGATGAAGTATCCGTGACAACATTAAGATATGACTGTAAGTAAGAGGAAGTTTCCTGTGCTACCAAACTGAAAAGGTTTAAATTGTGTTAAGCTTTCGTTTGAGTGGTTGCTTCAATCAGCATGCCGGGTAGCTCTGCTCTATGAAAGTTTGACTAAATTTTCCTCTCCAGTTTAATAATTTCTAGAACAAAAAATGCAGTCGTTGGTTTAAGGTTTTCGTCCACTAAATATTCTTTCGTCTCTTATGCTAACAACGCCTCTGTGTCGACCTTTTCAAGAATATGTTGCGACTAACAATTTCCTAACACCACAACACAACCGACTTTCATTCATCGACTTCGTGAGCTCTCAGTAATCTCAGCAGGCTCGTGTGTAACAATCCGATTGCGTTGGGAGCATCAGCGGCACGCGAAATACACTTTGTCATCAACTTACTTCACCAAAATGAAATATCAACTAACCTTTAACTCTGTGTGTACTCACATCTAAACGTTTCGTTTTATGCGTTTTCCTACTAACATCTTATCAGCCTTTCAAACAATTACTAGATTATCAACGTATAAACTGAAAGTGTAAGGATGTGTTCTATAACTTGTTTATTCTTACATTTTGGTTTATCCTCAAAAAGTTTAGTTTCCTGTAGAACCCAGTATGACTTTAGGAAATTGATGTTATTTTGACAAGAGTTGAACTAGATAACGTAAGAACTAACAAAAACAAATATTTTAACAACTTCCTTTCTCTGGAAGCAATAATAGTAAAAAGTTACAGAACATTTTTATATGCCCTAGGTATATTTTGTATAATTTTTCACGATGTCCCAGATTTGAACACTCTGTATACAGTTTACGTTTTGATGGTACAAAAGCGTTTTGTTGTGTTTTACAGTACCCGGAAAACCCAGGTATTTGAAAGCAGAAAAAGTTACAAGTACATCGGCAGTGTTAACATGGCTTGCACCAGAAATCGATGCTGGAATCGAAAAGTATATGGTATGTTTTATTGTCAAGTTTGATGATCATTACACAATGAATCTGTCTCTTGCGGCTGATATTGTGACCCATCTAGACTTAACATTTCAAAGAGTGTGCATTGCTGGAGAAAATCCTTTTGCACATTCCTGTCTTTCAATTCATTTCATCAACCTTAGCCACACTTTTTCTTTAGTAATTTTTTTAACTAGTTTTTGAACCAGTTGATGAAATCCTATAAATTAACCATTTATTTTGTTCGTTTTGAAGAGTTGAAATGATTACTGAAATCGTAAAAATGACCATTTGTTTTGCCTTGAAGAGTAGTTCTAAATGATTGGTCATAAACTTGCTGTAAATTCATTCTAACTTTTGAACCAGTTGATTAAACGCTATAAAATGGCCTTTCATTTCGTTTGTTTTAAAAAGTACCAGTAGTAGGTGTTATTCATACATTGAATAGTTTTCCCAGCCATGCACTTGATGTAATGTTTAAAATCTTTATTCGTTTTTCTTGTTTTGGATGGCATATTTTTTTGCCATATCGCGCGGCTACAAAGTGTTTAATGTAGTCACGTTGGAGGTTTTGTTGGTTGCATCTTTATATGCCTTAATGTGACCGCATGATGCTGTTAAGTGACAGTCTATACCCAGAAATTGACCCTTGCTTACCATAGCTATAGAGTTTCCAGTAGATCAGTGGTTAGAGCATCCGACTAGATCACGGGGGGTCGTGGATTCAAATCCCATCTGGGGCTCGGATTTATTTTCGAGTTCTCTTTGCATTTAATATCATGTTATTATGTTTCATCTTTAACATGCCGTATAAGTTCTTTCAAAAATTTCAGAAGATATTTTATTTTTAGTTTTGGTAAATTAAGATTTTTAATTTTAACTGTAGGTGAAAATATATGGTGTCAGTTCGTACCGAGACGATAGCCACAAAGACGAATTTGAGGTTTCTGTAGCGGCACGATTAGAGCAGACATACACTCTAAATAGCCTAAAGCCAGCCATGAAGTACAACATCCGTGTTCTTGCTCTGAACGCAGTCGGAGCTGGTAATGCTGCAGACTTTGCCATAGAAACCAAGAGGGATAAACCCCAGTCTGTATCACAGCCTGTGGTGGACAAGAGCCAAATTACCGATGAGTACATCCCTGTAAGATTACAACGTGTAACCGCGGTAAATGGTCCAATAAGGTGTGTTCTCCTTCTAAAACCTCTGCTATCTGCATTGTGCTGGGTAAACTACTTAGCTTTTGTAATCCAAGTAAATCATTTAAAATGAGTACCTGCTTCAGCTTTGGGCCTATTTGTAATGGATATTTACCTCGTCCAATGAGACTCATCTGAAAATAGGGGATGGTAGCCATACTTTTGAACTCTTTAATCACAAGTAAAACAAGAATTACCAATTTAAAACAGATTCTCCGTGCCTTCATAGACTGGCGAAAACCGTGGCTATAGTTTGGGAGAATTCGATAGCAGATCAGTAAAAACCCGAGACGCATTTGAGGGATTTCACCTGCTCGAGAATTCTCACAAACTTTGCTAAGGTTTTCACCAGACTATGAAGGCACGGAAAACATGTTTTTATTCTTTTATAGAATTATTATTTTCCGTCTTAACAAAGAGAAAGACGATATACGAACCTCGTATGTAAAATTTTATTTTTTCCCTGAAATTGTAAATTCTTACAACTTTGTGAAGCCCACGCCATTTTCGTGCTTCATAGCGCTATGAAAAAACACTTTGTGACCAATTAAAACGCACGTACTATATATCCACGGCCACATTATTTTATAAAGTTTTGCAAAAGTAAAATTGTGAAAGCTGGAAAAGTTGTTGCAGTTTAACTGATTACATGCTAATGAATTGGCCCAGTCAAATGACTCGAAACTCTTGTCTGTTATAAAAACATTCAAGATTTCGTTCAGGTTGTAATGTAGAGTTGATAGTGTCTTAGCTAGCCATGCTGAAGTTGATCAGTAAAGGATAAAAAGTGTGTGTTCACATAAATGATTGTACTGATTGCAAAGCAAAAAAATGGTAGGTTTTAAACGAAATCTTCTAGTTAAAGTGGATGCTCGGTTATCCTGCCTTTAATACTATCCACCTTTAATATATTCCATTCCAGTTATTACATCGTAATTGTTGTACCACTGGGAAATGATGGAACACTGCCGAAAGACAAAAATCCCGACGATTATTTTCCAAGAGTGAAAAGGAGAGACACGGAAGTTGAAAAGCCTTATATTGCTGCTAAGTTCGATGGTGACAAGCTACCAGAAACATTTAACGTTGGAGACTCTTCCTACAAGAATCGGTTTGGATATTACAACAAGCCGCTGGTCAAAGGAAGGCATTACACTCTCTTCACCAGAGCATATGTCAAGATTAAAAATGGGGTAAGAAAAACATCCTTCCACAATATCCACTCTTGCTCATGTATGTGAGCTGAGGTATTTCGGTCCTAACTTGATTAATGACTTTAGCTGAGCAGGTTACTTTTAAATAGTATGTTGTACTCATAAGATCAGATATGGAGGACCGTTATGGTTACTGTCCTGCAACTCCTTGTTCAATTGCAACGAGTGTAGACATCTAGTTAACTCAAACCTGTGAGAGAAGAAGCTGCATAATAAGACAATTTTAGTCCTTTATTCTGCTCTGACCTGCTCAAGGTCTATAGCTAAAACTATTATAGTCGAAGCAGTTAGCTACCGCTTTACTAATGATTTATCTTTATGTTTGTTTTTGTTTGTTTATACAGGATATGGTCTACAAATCAAGTCCATTTGTTGAACCCATCAAGTTTGGTAGGTTTGATATTAGTTACTTTACTTTACTTTCATCTAAACCTTCGCTTTTGTATTGTACAAATGCCATTCTACTATATTTTTTTTGCCTTTCGCCTTTATGAATAATCTATCTTTCACTCCTTAGCTGTTTATTTTACACAATGTTTATGCTTTATTGCAATAAAACTTAAAAGTTGTTAAAAAAGATAACTTAAATTATCAGTCAAAGCAAAGCTATTCCTATAACTGGTTATCAAAGTGCATCTATAAGTTGTAAGAAATAAGAATTATTTTGTAACATAATATATAATATGCCGCAAAACTAAGGTTTCGATTTTTAATGAAATTTTTAAAGAATCGAATGTTTTGAGTCAATTAATTCTTGGCGTTTTATACTCAACTTTTTAAGTTTTTTTTTTGGTTTCTTCCAAATGCTTAGCTTATGATTTCATCCCTTTAAAAACTTAACATTTAACATGATTTTTGCATGGCGGCTCATGCATGCATGCAATCTGAGCATTTGGGATAAAAGTAGATGATACTTATTAGCAGCAAAGAGGAAATTAAACTTGTTTATATATCGCGATAAGTTAAATAAAATGCTGTAAACTAAATACACTAAATGCCGTCATTACTCGCTTTCTTCTCGCCGTCCATTACATCCTACTGATAAGGTGTTTACGGCAACTTAGCTGGTGGCGCTTCGACTGGTGCACGGCAGGATCCCGAGGAAGCTAAAGGAACCATTGGAATCGCCTTAATCGTGGGTCCCGTGGTTGGCGTCATCATAGTTGTTGCTATAATCCTGGTTGTGGTCTTCCTCGTGAAAAGGTGCGTTAAACATTCTCGATCTGTCACGTTTATGTTAAATTAAATCTATTCCTAATTTGAGTCCACGTTCTGCAATCTAACCCATTCTAGTTGCAGGGATATTTGAAGTCGTTTCTTATTAAATTTAAAATTTCAGTATCAGCAAACAGTTTAAACTCTAAGTTGCTTCCCGTTTAAATAGCAGCTTTTAAGACTTTGAACAATGTCCGAGTTTTATAAATAGTATATTAGAATGACTAAAGCAATAAATTTCGGTAATTCGCAGGAGGCGAAACAAAGGACCAAAGAAAGAATCAAGGAAAGACATGGAAAAATCTTGTGAGCCTTCAGACCCTATTGAGTTGCAAAGACTCGCCCTCCAAACACCAGGTACATTTTTTATTTCATTCTGTTAATAAAACCTTAATACGTATAAAATAATATTGATAATGCGGTATCGAGGTTCAAGCCCAACCAGACCACTATGTGGTGTCCTTGAATAATACACTCTAAACTTCTTCCGGTTAACTTAGCTTTGTTAATGAGTACCAGTCTCTGTTACGGTCTGTCTGCGGTAACATTTTTCCTCCTC
>JAOBBB020098155.1:0-13361 GCA_025331005.2 Zoanthus gigantus
ACAAAGCATTTTGTTCCAATCGACAATACGTTCCCTAGGATTATGTATATTTAATTTCTTGCAGAATCTAAATGAAAACTGTTTGAAAACTAGTCGCACTTTACTCCGTATGTAGCATAATTTTCTAGCATTAGACACATGTAGCCAGTGGCTACCTATTTTCTAAGGCTTGATATGCCCCTGATAAGCAGTGCTAGGAGCTAAATATATTTTTTAACCAAGCAGCTTGCTGCAGGTCTGATTAAGGGCTTTTAAAAGCTTCTGAAGCATCATGGTACTTAATACTCGGGTATCAGAAAATTAATGGTAATTAATAAAAATTTCAACCTTGAGTTATCAAAATTACACTTCAATTATTATGTAGATTTTGTTTCTATTGACTTTCACAGTATATCAGAAATTGAGCCCAAATATTATGCAGATGGAGAAGATGCCTACGCCATGAAAAGAAACCTAGCAGGGTTACCTCTCGAGGTGAGATTGGGTTCATTCATGTAGTATGTATGTATGAACGGGGGAGGGGAGGGTGCTAAAATGATTGTGTTTGCATATGAGATTAGTATATGAAATGTTTTGTTAACTTCTGATGAAACTTTTACTTGAAACATCTCAAGAACCAAAATTTAGGGGCATAGCCAGGGAGGGGTTCCAGGGGTCCCCCCTCCCCTTCACTGTGTCAATTTTTAGAGCAACCTCACTGCAATACTTATCACTGACCAAACAGCTTTTGGTGATTTGGAACCCCATCCCCTCTTAAAAATGCTGGCTACACCCCTGAAATTGCATTTTGAATTTTTTTTTTGGTTTTAAAGCTGCCTTTAAAGATGAAATGCTATCAGAAAAGAAAGTTTATGCATTTCAAGGTGCTTTGTAACCTTTACATTAACCCCTAATATTACTTTGTTTTAGGAGCAGCCAGCCCAAGCCTGTGACATTGGAACAACATTTCCCGAGAATAGTAATGAATGCCCCTCCCACCGGGGAAGCAGTGCTGGAGACATGATTAGCTATGCAGAAGAAAATGGTCGAACTGAGCAAGCCGTCTGAGAATGGAATGATTGATTTCCTCTAAATGTGACAATTAGTAATGAAAATGAAGTGTATGAACATGAAAATTTTCACAATACTGAACTTCAAAGAGATACTTCTCTCCTCTTCTACATCCTGCTTTGATCAGTTTTAAAAACCCAATAAATCACCTGTTTGAAGTATTTTAAACCATAGTTCAAACACTCATAAAGAAAGAACTTGAAGGAGTGAAAGTTAAAGCTGTTCTATATCCAATCTTATCCTTGTTTGGCTTAAAGCAACAGTCAGTTTAATATGTCTAATATGTCAAACCAAAACTTGTCCAGTACAACATACTATGATAATCTTTCATTTCAAAAAAAAGCCTATTTATATACCACATTAAAAAATGGGATAGCTAAAAATTTGGAACATTCTATGAATTTTCTTTAAAATGGTTTCTTTCAAATTTTGAACAATAGCTGTACTGTTGCCATCCACAGGTCATCTTTGTACAATAGAACTTTTAGTCTGTAGTCTTTTTCATCCACAAAAGCAGACTTTTACCACCTTGGTCTTAGTTGTAAAGAACAAAATTATTACATAAAAAGTTTCATTTCTTATTTTTATGAATTGTATATTTGCAATTCAAGTACTGTATAAATAAATAAAAAGTTTTATAAATTTATAGCTGGTGTGTACTGTAGTGAAAACAATTTTAGAACTGATGTTTCAGACTGTAGTCCTTCGTCGGAGTGAATGACAAAGGACTACAGGCTGTCCAGAATGTCTGTTCTAAAATTCTTTTCACTTTGGTGTACGTGTAAGTTATCAATTTATGAAACTGTATCTATAGAAAAGCTGACGCAGCATTCCATTTATGACATATTTAAAAATTTAACATCCTATCTTCAAAATACCATTGGTGCAGGTATGCAGTTTATGCAATTGCAGAAGAAGAGGCCTAAAAAGTTTGTTTTTGACTTCAATGCAATAGGCCACTTGCAGTTGGCAGTCATGTGATCACACTCATCTTAAATTAATTAGATATGACAAAATGATTCAATTCAGAAATGGAAAGAGCAGGTTAACATTAGTTAGTAGGAAAAATTTCAAGTCTCAATCAAAAATGACAGCAAATATAAAATCAAACTTTTTCTAATAAGGAAATGTATGTGAAATTGGTACTGGAGAGCAAGCCTTGCTCTCCAGTCATACAAAACCTTAGAAAATATCCTATTTTCTGTTGCTTGCCATTTTTATATAATTTATTTGAAGTCAATAGCTGAAACTTTGATGTTTAGCTAATCTCAACTTGTGCTTTCCATTTAATTTCTGGATAGCTGATTAATTTAAGGTAGCTGTAGTCACATGACCCCCACCTACAATTAAAAGCCTTGTATTCAAATCTGTGACCTTAAACCACAGCTGTGCAGGTTACTTTAAATATAGTTGGTCCCAGTCCCTCATTACCACAGTAACGTGTGTACAAATATCAAAACTGAGTTTGTATCAACATTTTTATTTTTGTATATTCTACGCAATTCAGCCTTTTGGCTGCTTATTGTAGTAATATTTTAATAAAGTCTATCTATCTATCTATCTATCTATCTACCTTTTTGTTTTTTTGATTTTTTTTGATTTTTCCTTTTTAGATCTAATGGAAGGTTTTTTGTTGACAGTGGTACCCTATGGATATCTTCCAGACGGGTTGGTGCTCCGGGAGGCAGTTAGAGGTGGTATGGGAATTACAGTTAAAGGATGAGCATTATGAGTACTCTGATAACTGTATTCCCATACTCTACCTAGGTTGATTAGGGTTTTTTGTTTTTTTATGTTGCAGTGGTATCCATACGATGCCATGATGACGGGATGGTGTCCCGGAAGGGCCATGTATGTAGTATGGGAATTACGGTCATATGATGACGAGGATATTCCAGAAGATGTGTTGGAAGCCATCTTGGACGACATGTCTGATAACTGTATTCCCATACTACATGTTTAATGTTAAACTAAAATAAAGTAAAGTAAACTAAAATAAAAAAGCTCCGATGATGAGGAATAGGCCTGTTTTGATGAGGAATAGTCATGTTCTGAGGAGCGCTGAGGTCCATAGTGAGGGTGAAGGTCTTATTATGTTTTTTATACAGTGGTATCGTAGAGAGGATTTAAACATTTGGTGTACGGGCCGTCATCAAGAATTCTTACAGAGAATGTGGATAGAAGAAGATGTTTCCTCTCTTTCTCTCTCAGATTCAAGTGGGCCAAGAAAGAGCCTTTTACAAACTGTTGGACGGCATGCACCAACATTATAAAAATGATAGATATGTGCGAGATATTTGTTCTAACGAGGAACCCACTCTTTACCTATAGATTCTGAGGGAGGAGGGTTCGCCAAGTGGTGAAGGACATTATAAACATTTGATATGGAATTATTTCAAAATGAACGTTCTATCTCGGTTTATATAGCTTTTTGTTCTGATTTTCCTTATGAACTAAGATAAGTCTTTGATTTTTTTGTAGGCAGGGATGCCAGTATGTACAGAATCTATGGAGGAATGCATCAACATTTAATAGGCATGCTGGTGCATTCCTCCACAGGTCTGTACGTGCAGTGCAGACAAATAAAAATGGGCATTTGATTGGATAATAAACAATAGGGTTTAGCAGGAACCAATCAAATCTTTTGTTTGGTGGCGCTATTTGCAATGTTCAACGTTTAAAGTTTTCATATCTTGCCAACAGAGTTTTGCATGTGTACACAACAGAACTTGCTTTGAGTTTTGCTACGTATGTTATAAAAAGTTAATTACACGAGTTTTCTCGTTCAATTTGCAAGTAAATTTGCCTTTCGGGATAATGCAATTTTGATACTTTCTGAAAAACCCACTCGTGCAAATTATCGAAGTCGTGTGATTACCTATACTTACAATTCCTGACGATCGGTTTGTCAAATCCGTGGCCGTTTAAACTTGAAGCAAACTTTCTACTTCTAAAGACCGCTACAAACGAGCAGACTTTCTATCGGGAAGCTTACGTGTGTGTGGCAGTTCCGGACAAGTTCAGACAAAATTTATTGTCTCCAAAAACGATTTTGCATGCTTGATCCGAAATCGTCGATAAACAATCGGTTTGTTTGTGTGTGGTAGTTCAAGACAGCTGAGACAAGATTTATTGTCGCCGAGAAAAACTGTTCATGCTTGATCCTAAAACGTCGTCGTGCATTTATCACATGACACAGCAACATCACGATGGCGGAGTGCAAGATTCCAAGAAAATGTTTTCTAAGGTGTTAAAGGTATCAGCAGATGGACCATCGCGAGCAAAATTATCACATTCACCGATTGGTAATTTTATTTAAGAGTTATAGTGTTTTTAATAATAAACTGATAATATAATCAGATAGATTGATAGAAGCCATTTATTAGAGAATGGGTGAACGATTTTCCATAAAACAACTAACCTTCTTGAAGCTGTTTCAGTGGAGACTCCTGCACCACTTCCACATTTGTCAATGTGTTGGCGCGTCTTCTAAAAAGGAGAAAGAAGAAAACAACATGAATAACTTTTAAAAGTAAACGTATGGGAATATAGTTTTTCAACTATAAAGTTAGTTAAGTCAAGCAGTCTGTGTATATTGACCAAACAAGCCAAAAGAGTAGGAAATGTGGTATGTCTACTAGTTTTAGGAACAAAGTACCAAACTTGGAATTATCAGCTGTCTTGGTGAAATACACAATAACTGTACCTCGCCCTGTGTTGACGACGCCACAAAGCGTTTGCAATCTGCTTTCGTGCTGGGGTTTCATGCACCGTCTTAAGTGGACCTGAAACTTGAAGATAGATTCACATTTATATAGATATAAATTAACAAATCATATGCATAAAAATACTATAAAAGTTTTACGCTATAATATAACGATCATAAGATTGACCAAGGAAGCCAAGCTACTTCTATTTATGGTGGTTTAAAGTTTATTGCACAATACTTACTAGTATGCGTGCATTCAGTTAATATCTTAATATATATATATAAGCAATAAAACATACTTTTCTATGGGTTTATTTATTTATTATATTTTATTTTATTTGCTTCGCCTTGTACATGAATACAATAATTACAATAAATTGGGAGAATAAAACTTAAAACACACACACAAAAAAAAAAGAATGGCAGGATGACCACAACAGCGTAAAAGCAAATAAATGTGGGCCCAGAGTTATTAAAAAATTTAAAAAGAATATTAGCTATCAAATTATTATAAATACTAGATAATACAACAATAGGCTACTGGCAACATGAGATAGGATGGCATAAACTACAGGCAGACTTACATTTTAAACAGATGGTTTTAAAAGTACGAGGATTTACCGGCATAACAAACCACGCGGGATGTTGGGAGAACAGGAGAAACGTTTGTAAATCCCGAGCCAAAGGCATTTCTACATTTAATTTCTCAATGTATTCGACTAAAACTTAAAAACAATTTCATAGAGTTGATATATTATAACAATAGATTTAAACAAAAATAAATTAGTCTTGGCATTCAGTTCTCCTTGAATAACCTGCTTTAACATTTTCTGCTCTGTGATTGGTTGATGTAACATTTTCTGCTTTGTGATTGGTTGTTGTAACATTTTCTGCTCTGTGATTGGTTGTTGTAACATTTTCTACTTTGTGATTGGTTGTTGTAACATTTTCTGCTTTGTAATTGGCTGTTGCAACATTTTTGCTTCATTTTCTGCTTTTTGATTGGTTGTTGCAATATTTTCTGATTCATCTTCTGCTTTGTAATTGCTTGTTGCATCATTTTCTGCTTTATGATTGGTTATTGTAACATTTTCTCCTTCGTTTTCTGCTTTGTCGTTGACTGATGTAACACTTTTGCACCGTGATTTGTTGTAACATTTTTTCTTTCTGAAAGATTAATACCGTGCAATTACATACTAAAAAGAGTGCGATTTATCCTGATATCACGCAGTTATGAGCCAATGAACATGTAGATATCGCTATAGATTTTAAAATGGATGTAATCAATATAGTTAACTTATCTAATTATAGTAACTAGTAGAAATCTAGTCCCTATCTATCGCAAATACTTCAATCTGATTGAATACCATGGTACAAATGGTATGTCGTGGTAAAATGTTTCCTAAAAAGATGGCTCTTGAGGAGAATTTTAAACTAGAAACTGTTTCTGATTTTTTAACGGTTAGTGGTACCTGCAACGGAATGCCTCCTGCCCAAGTTCGGTCTCTCCTTTTCACCATCTGCTTGTATTTGACAAGGTTGATCTCCAACATCTTGGTCAGTGAAGAGATTTCGTCTCACCTTTTTAACTGGTGTTTTTGGAGATTCCTTTTTAGCTAGAAAATATTTCGACACAATAGAAATGTTTATTCACCTTTATTTGCGAATACAAAAAATATTTAAGAAATCTCACTTAATTTAATAATATTAAGTCTAATAATAAGTAAATAGTTGGGATTCCAGTGGTATTCTTGTGGCGAGCATGGTTGGCGCAGTTGGTAAGATCTCATTTGCATTAGGCGGAGCAAAGTTGTGTATTGACAACTAATGGCAGGCACTGTAACGTAAATGAGAAAAGCTGTAAAATGGGAAGAACTAGTAAACCTGAGCGATTAGTAGTCTGAATGTCTAGTAAAGAAAAAAATCAATTTCTATCCCTGAAATACACACAGTTAATTTTTTAATGGGAAAACAAATAACAGCAAGGTTTGGTTGCAGAAAGTATAGTTTGACTTCTTTCTGCAATAAACATTCTTAGCTTGCAACGACCTGGATTTTGTTGCTATACAAATAGCTTTGCTTCTCAACTTTATTTACAATATCACTGCGAAACAAGTTTAGCTTTGTCTTGTCTGTAGAGCTCTCCCTAATAAGGAAAGTTCGCAAAAATGCTTAAAACAAACATGAAGAAAGAATGCAGATTAGCAATCCAACAAAATATTAAAATCTATTACAGGAAATTGTAAAATCGTTCAAAGACACAACGTTCCGACCGAAACCTCCGGGTTTCTGCAGGCAATTGAAGATTTTTTTAAGAAAATTAAAACTTCTTTTATATCTTTTAAAGATATTACAATTTCCAGAAACAGATTTCAATATTTTATTTGATTGTGTATTTTAACTTGATGATTTATAACATTTAAACTGGAATGCAGATTAGAATTACAACTTTGAACGCTACGAAAGTTTTTCAATACCTTTCTTTGTCGCCTGCTTGACTCGTTTCTGAGATGGTCCAGGAACTACGATTTCTCGCCTCTTTTTCAACTCACCAACACTTCTATGCCGAGTGAACCTTCGTTTGTCCTCACTCCTAATAACAATAACAGCTTTCTTAGATCCAAAACGGAGAAAATACATAGGCCAATGAAGTAACAGCAACAATTTTCATTTCATAGCCATTATTAAAAATAAGTTTACATTTTCTCTTTATCTTTAAAAAATGACCATGCACTTCTACTAACTGGTTCATTATTTACAAAAAAATATGTTTAACATGGGTGGAAATGACTTGTGCTTAAATTAAGTGTTATAGGTTTTAGATTGACATCAGGACCCAGTAGTCAAAAATGTTTGTTTTATAATTCTTTAAATTATGACGTGTAAAAGAACTAATTAGCTCGCGCTTCTTTGCGCAACTTTGAAGAATACAAGCGCGTACTTCTTGGTATTTCTTGCCCCACAATGTGAATGCTACCATATCTGGCTACAATAGTAGAAGTGAGGGAGAATAAAAGCTCGATATAGGGCTTCCTTTGTTTTACAAGACAAAATATTCTTTAGCCTATTTAGAGCATTTACCTGCCCTCCAGCTTACAACATATAGATCTAATGTGCGAATCAAATTTCAACTTATTGTCTAAAGTAACATCTAACAACTTTATCTCCTGGGATATGGGAATGGGCTCTTGAGCACATTTTATTTCAAAGTCAAGAGCTGTATTGCCAAATACTATAGCTTGATACTTGTCAGGATTTACTATGTATTCTGTTGAAACCATCGGATCGTGTTGGCCAGATCTTGATTAATACCATCCTGCACAACAGGAGCCTCTTAATGTGATAAAGCCTAATGTCATCAGCATAATTAATCATGCAGTCGGCAGACCTTGATAGTAAATACATGATCGTTCATAAAGATGTTAAACAGCAGTGGACCAAGCAGGGATCCCTGAGGAACCCTAGTTGACACGCCCATCCAGGTGGACAAAGTCTGACCCAACTTCACTCGCTGATATGAAGATGGCAAATAACTTCGAATAAGTGACACCGAGTTATTATCTAAACCATAAAACTTTAGCTTTTCCAGGATCAGTTCGTGCAGAAGACAATCAAAAGCTTTACTGAGATCAATCGCCACAGCTGCAATGATTTTTCGCTTATCAAGTTCCTCCCTCCAGTGTTCCGTTACAGTCTGGATTGCTGACGCACAGCCATGAAATTTGCGATATGTAAACATAAAGTCATGGAAAATACCTTCAAAATGCTCCGATATTTGCATATAAATTATCTGTTCAAAAGCAAAGGCTGGCAAAACAGTGACCAGCCTAAAGTTTGTTTTGTCCAGAATACTATTCTTCTTATGGTGTGGTGTAACTTGTCCGTGTTTCCAGGTGTCAGGGTGATATAATGATGTTGATTAAGCCAATACTGTATAAGAGGTTCTGCAATGGAGCTGGACAAAGCTTTGATTGCCCGTGGGGAAATAAATTCATACCCTTGGGCTTTGTTAGATTTTACATTATCGAGCACCTCTTGACAGCATGGTAATTAGTTAGATGGAAGCTAACTTTGCTCGTTGACCCCCCAATTGCCACAGGTATTCCAGACACATGTGACTGGTCCCTGAACGCACTGTGCTCATGAGTATTTATGTACCTTGTTGTGTTGGTAAAATAATCATTGAAGATTTCGACTACTTTGCTTTGCTCTTTTATGACCTTTTTTTTTACTTTGAGAACAATGAAATCTTCGGGAGCGCACTTCCTGGTATGAGTCACTATTATTTAGGACGACCTCAACTTTTGAGGGACGACTAAAACTTAAATCTTTGCTGCCCCATGTACAACAAGAAATTTTCCTTAAAGTCGAGCCCTGCGTACTAGTACTAAAAACAATCGCTAAAATAGGAACCAAGGCTACTACTCATAAGTAAACTACTCGTCAATTTGAGCAACAAAAGCAGTCGGTAGGCAAATCTATAGAACAACATAATTTTACAAAGTTCAATTTAAACCTTGCTTCATGGGAATTCTGTGCAGCAACTGAAGGTTGTTTAGCTGATCTCATAGGCGACTCTTCCAAATCGCTTCTCTCAGACGGAGAGAGTAACTCGCTTGGTGGATCTTGCATTAGACCTTCATAAACTCCACGGACGAATTGAGGGATTAGTTTACCATACCTAAATAAATTATTATTAATCATAATTAGCAAAGAATCAGACACTAGCAACAGTTACTTAAGGTGATAGAACAGTTTTTACGTGTTTAGAAATCTCTAAGGGTCCTACCCCCTTTTGGCAGGGTAAAAATACAGGATTTTTCATGTCAGTAGTTCCTTTCGTTTTGAAGGTCTGGTAAACTATATCAGTTTCATCAAATCTACCGCTCCATAACAGATTTTATTCCAGCAATTCTTTTATTTATCAAACTGATGCTTGAAGAAATAGAAAAAGCACAACAAGCAAAAACTAAACTTAAAAATAAAACTTATTTAAAAATCTGTGTTAAAAATTCCAAATTCAAGAATATTTTAGGATCCTCATAAAAAAATGTCTTCTAAAGAATTTGAAGCAGTTAAAGGAAAATTCTAAAACTCAAGAATTTTCATGCAGGTGGTTTCAAAAAGATGCTTTTCTTTAAACTCCTGGGGATGGAACGCTGAGTCAGCAACTTGGGTGAAAAAGAAGGCCACACGATTTTTTTATCAGTTGTACCACATTCGCGGAAAAACCAAAATGTTTACGCGTTTAGAAATCTCTAAGGGTCCTATCCCTTTTGTTAGGGTAAAATTTATCAAACTGATATGCTTGAAAAAATAGTCAAAGATCAATAAGCAAAACCGAAACTTAAAAACCTGTGATGAAAATTTCAAATTCAAGAATATTTTGAAGTCCCTTATTAGAAAAAAATGTTTTTAAGGAATTCGTAAAATTTAATAATTTCCACGTGGCTTCAAAAATATGCTTTCATTCCAGCTCCTCGGGATGGAACGCTGATTCAGCAACTTGGGTGAAAAAGAAGACCACACCATTTTTTACCAGTTGTATTACAATCGCGGAAAAAACGAAATATTTACTGTAAAAGAAATAAAACAAAAAACAGAGACCAACCACGCTCTCATTTTCTACCTTAAGAAGGAATATCAACGTTTCCTCTTACCTCTTCAGCAATTCGTCTCGTAAGTATGTACTAAGAAATTCAGGATCTTTCAGAAACGAAATGGTTCGCAGCATGACTGTTATCTGGTGATGTAATTTGATGCAAATAAAACAAATATTAATATAATATTAATATAATATTAAAATCATCAATATAACAAAAAATAATATTAATAATTACTCAGTAACAAAATCTCAATTTAGGCTCCTCATTTCTTGCAGTGAATATCTCCTAATTAAAAGCAAGTATGCAATAAGGAATTCAGAGTCTTTCAGAAATAAAACGGTTCGCAGCACAACTGCTTCCCCCCAACCCGATCCTTACTGACTGAAATGCCAGTGATTATTACACATAATTGTCATAAATTAAAAATATAATCAGCCTAAACCGTGCTCCGTTAGGTAATAGCTACCTTACGCAACGAAGACGGGAACGCGAACGACGACGGCTCAGAAAAATCACATTTCTAGTTCGCTCATTACTTTTTGTGCGGGTCATTAGGTTTTTGTGAATAAAAAAAGATTAAACATTTCTCCATGAAGCTACTGATTTGGGCACTATGGCCACGTTGGTTTGCTTTACCCCTTTAAACTACTATAAAAAATAGTGAGCCTGATTGCTAGCAGTCACGGACAGCTGTTTGGGAGTCGGCCTTTTTAGGCCTCATCAGCATGGCATAGCTAGCAAACAAATGTCCATGGCTGGTAGTAATCAGGCTAACTATTTTTTTATGGTAGTTTAAAGGGGTAAAGCCTGCTACCAGCGTGGCCATAGTGCCCAAATCAGTGGCTTCAAGTTAGCTACTATATAGCACGTTTTGTTGCTATCTATACTTGCAATGACCTGTTCTGTCTTGCCATTTGCCTATACAAATTTATAAAAGCAATAAGCCGGCTCTCTAACGAATGTCTGACCAAAATTGGAAAAGATCAGACATATGTCCTGTCAAGGTACTAAATAAGGAAGTTGTTTAAAAGCATAATAAAAAAATACCTCGTCAACGAGTTGATCTTCTGTGGACAAGGGCTGATAGACTGCAGCGAGTTCCACCCGTAGTTGAACCTGAAGGTTGTATCTGTCATGTGTGAAACAAAGAATGTCACCGTTTAGAAAACGGATTTTGTTTGGCCATGTTGTAATTCAAAAGTATATTTCTGTGAAACCACACATTGTCACTGGCCCAAAATGCCTCTGGGTTGCTGTTCTATTAAATAACAATTGCACTTGGTCAGCGTGCAAAGAAAGTCGTGTCCGACAGCCCGGGGCTAGTGGATTTTGCTATCGGGCTAGTGAATTCTGTGCTTAACTTGCCCAACGGGCAAGGGAAAAATTTTCGGAGAATTAAAATTACAAAAGTACTGTAAGACAAATGTTTTACATTCCTAATAAATTCCTGCGGTCAGCAGGCCTTAATCAGTGAGGTGCAATTAGTTGACTGGGAAACTACTTTTGTACCCAATGACAGTGCAAGTGTATCAGTGAAATTAATTCAGTTTTACCTTGAGATGAAATTACAGTACATGCTTTTATGATCAAAAAGCATTTATTTCATTGGCTAAAACAACCAGAAAAGGCCATTTTATTCTCAGAGAGCGTTTTTTAATATGATTCAAATATCAACTTTTTACTTTACTTGCTTTTTATTGCATGGTGATCTGCTCAATTATTAAAGTCGCAGATGTGCTGCCAAATTTAGAAAGTGAATGCCTCAAGAATACGGTAACTTTCATTGAGCTGTGATGTAAAATAACATTTAATCATAGTTTACTGCACCAAAAAAAAGATACATGCAATCTTACTGTATACTATATTTATCAAAAATTAAGGAAAAATATTTATCAATGTTAAAAAAAATTGTTTTCTAAAAATATTCCCTTGTACATATAATTTTATTCAACTAGTACAGCCTTCTATAAAGTCCACTGATTTAGGTCTAGCATATGTACAGTATTAAAAATATTGATAAAAATACATACCGATTTCTTTTTCAAACGTTATTTATTAATCTTGAATATTCAAAACAATTTAAATCAAAATTTTGATTATTAACTAACTGTAATCAAAATATTGATCTTCATGGTTACCCACTTTACTTTAGGTTGTGATTTACTCTTGTCTTTAATGTACATGTATAGTCTGCAGTAGTAGGCATAATTTTATAGTATTTCACATTCTCTCAAACTGAGTGCAATATCTATTTTTCGTTCATATATTTATAATTTACTGAAAAAAAAGGCAGACTGACATTAACTTCTTAGGTTAACTGAATAGGCACAGATTTTACCAACTGAACCTGAACCATGTCACTGTCTGTATTATTTTTATGGATGAGAAAAATCTCTCAATTAAAACTTACCACAATTACTCCACATAAAATGACAAGGAGCAACACCAGACTTTTAAAGTTGTGGCCATTTCTGTTGGTTTGTTCCTGTCGTCCTCTGGAGCTGCCTATCTTCTTTCCATAATCTGCAAACTTTCTAAGTAACACTTTGTTGTCTTGGTCATTATTCAGAACTTCTTGTCTTTCTAAAAGCTTCTCTGGAAAAAGTTTCTTTATTGTATTCCTGCAATAATTTTTATAATATAAAAGATTTACTTTAAATAGAATTCTTTTTGTCAGTATTGTGTACGTCATTTAGTATAATTCTAATTAATGTTAACATATACTGTACAAACACTGTACGTACACACATTTACATGTATTCCTAATTGGCAGTTAGAACCCTGGCAAATTGATTATTAAGAAGACAGGATTTTCAAATATAGCACTACTGTATTTTATATGTTAACTAACATTAATCAAAATCAACTGGCCAAGTTCCTCAACCAAGGTCTTCAAATTGTTTACAAAAAACAATACTTTTATATATTGTCATTGAAATCGCTTAAAAATGTAAAATGTGATAAAAAAGGGCTAAAATGTTATATTGGTTAAAAGC
>JAOBBB020098232.1:0-13360 GCA_025331005.2 Zoanthus gigantus
TGAGTTTGAGGGAATTTTAGTGAAGTTTGAAAATTAATTTTGGAGTTAATATTTGATAGATGGCCGCCAAAGCGTCCCCTAACCAAAGTTGCACTTTCGCATGGTCTGGAGGGACGATTTGGCGATCGTCCTCAAAATTCTTCCCACTCAAAAACTTCTTTGAACTCCTTCACTATTCGCCAAAATTTAGGGTAGAGAGTGGCCTTAATAATAATAATTCTTTTATAAAATAATACTTAATACTTAGTTCTTAATACTTAATACTGTTTTTTCTTTTATAAAATAATACTTTTTAATATTTCTTTTATAGTTATATTTCTTTTATTAAATATTTAGTGTTAAAAGCTGACATTTCTAGCACTCTCGCCTTAAAAGTCAATGTTACATCACTTAAACGATCTAACTGTGTACCTTTTATTATTTCTAATAATATATATCTAACAAAATTAAGAGCCAATGCCAATAAATACCAACTATATCGCAACATTTTGAAAAATCAAAATTCTTCAAACTTTGTCAGATAAAAGGTCTTGGGGAACTAATAACAAATATATCAGTATGAACTGACTTGCTTTCTTCTTCGCCTCGTTATCGACACCAATCAATTACCGCCATTCTTGTCTAATTCCAGGCCTCCGCAAAAGCTAAAATTATCCAACTTACACTGGCGCTCACTGAAATCCTTGGTGATCTGAAATCCAAATCACCTGCTATTTTAAATGAGTAACATTAGAACTTTCATCTGCAATATAAATGTTTGTGACAATACTCTGGATTGCTGCCACAGAAGTCAAAAAAAGCGAACCTACTCTGAGGAAGATTTCAAAACTCGTTTTTTGCCTATTTCAAATGGCCATAACCCTTCTTGGTACATGGATTTAGGAAACAATTCAGTTTTATGTCAAGATACACATAAATGCTTCCTGTTTTAAAAACTAAAATTAAATATTTAGGCAATTTTAAAATGTGATAGTGACAGCATTTTGCTTTCTATGCTACCAAAGTAAAAGTTGACAAAAACACATTTTTTTTCATTCAAACTCAAACGTGATTATTCAAACGTGATCAAACGTGGCTCATAAGGGACTCCTTTTTTTTTATTTCTCCCCATTACCCCTTATTTATTAACACTTGTTAATAAAAAGATCAAGAGAAGCAAATTGTCTATCTGGAGGAACCCAGTTAGATTTACGAGGATTAAGACCCTGTAAGATGTCGCGATCGAAAGTAACATCTGAAGAGTTGTGAAAAAAGGTTTTGAGACGAGCGCGACGAAAAATGTTTTTTGCGTCTTTTTTAGCTTGAAATTCGTCGGACTGTTTAGAGACAGGAATGAAATTCAAGCCTTTGCTAAGAACAAAAATTTCAGATTCAGGAAGGTCCTCTGGAATAGTAACAACGGACTGTTTACAAGGATTAGAATTTTCAACAGACGGAGAAGTGTTCTGAATGACATCGTGGTCAACATCGAGTACAATAAGATTTATAATTACAAACGTCATTAGCAACTGAATCATTACAAACTTCAATTTCATGGAAATTATGAACTTTTGCTTTACATCGCTATATAAACACCTCTTTGTTTATAACTCATGCATTCACTCCGACGAAGGCTGCAGTCCCAAACGTCAGTTTTTTGAAAAAAAATTTCACAGTGTAAAATTTAAGTACTTGTAAAACTGTTTCTGTAAAAACTTCGACTCAGCAATCCATTTATGACATTACTTATCGTTATGTTTAAAAACATTTTGATAGCATTTAAGACTGAAATCCTCAACACATTCTTATGTAAAAAATAAAAATATGATGATTAAAGAAACAGCCGTAGAAAATTTTGTTTTAAGAAAAAGAAAACAAGAGACGAAGGATTATTTAACGACTCAAACTTAAAAAACAAAACTTTCTGTAACTGTTTTTAACTATCTTGCTTTTCTTCCTTTTGTCTCTAATAATAACTTTCTTACGATATGGAATATTTATAAATTTGTAATATTGGCTTGTGGCATTAATTTATAAAAAAATAGATTTGTCTTTCAACTCGTATAACAAATAAAAGGATGCAGATAAAATATCTTCCTTCGAATAATTTAGACAAACCAAAGTTAATAATCAGTTTATGGTAAAAATTAGCTTTATTCGTGGTTTTCGATAAAACAGAAAAATATGGCTAACTTCAACGGGAAATAAAACTTGATGTCATTTTGAACAAAGGGGTGTTTAAATGATTAAGATTTTTTAACGTGAAAGCAGGTTGAGATGTGATAATGTCATGAAGTAGGGTGGGAGGAAGGAAAAGGCTTGGTGATATTTAGAATATATTAACGATGACGTAAAAACAGGGGTAGACTGGGTAAAGTATTGACGCCTGAGTTTTAGAAACAACAACCAAATGTTCAAGGACCCTATTGTAATTACTTTTCGGTACTCCACCTCACTAGAAATATAGGTCAACGTTTTTACTTTTCAGTGGTAGATCTAATGAGATAAAAATAATAGCTTCACTTCAAAGATCTAGTTCTATTGCTTGAATATCACCTGGCGTGATAAAGGCCACGCCGATTTTTCTCTCTGGCATTCACACTCTGTTCAAATCACCATCTGTTAAAATCTGGTCATCTTTCCTTATAGAGCGTTTTCACACAGTCCCAAGAGACACGTAAGGTAATAGGCCTAGCAGCGATCTTGGTGTCCAAAACAAAAGAAATAATAAAAATTCTCTTGTTGAGAGTACGCCAACATGGCAACATTGACATCAGGTGAAAACGCTGTATAGAGGCTCACGAGGTAGAAAAAGAAACCGTAGCTGAAATTCTTTGAGAGAGATGTTATCATTGTGAGTTGAGAAATCCTAGCACTAGACTTGTTGCGTAGCATATTCAACAAAGTTGGAGAAAAACAGAATAACAGCATAGGCTTAGAAAGAGAATCCCGCAGCCCTCCCTAGTAAATGGAATGCTGTGTTGTTGTTTCTACAGAAATAGTTTTGTAAAATGATATCTTGAAACAACGTACTGATCGACGTTTTGGACTGTAGTCCTTCGTCGGAGTGAATGATCAACATCGTCATCATCAATGAACGAAAGACACGTTAAAGTCACTTAATTGCATTTATTATGAGTTTTAACACAAGCTGACAACACAAGCTATAAACTCACCTAATGGAACATTAAGTGCAGAGGAATCCCATTATTATATATAAAATATTTAGAACTATATGAAAAACCATTAGCTTCTAAAACACCAGTAAAGCTACTTTGTGTGTGTAAGCATCAAAAATGTCACACCAGCTTGATTGGTTAGTCTTTCTACACCTCGAGGGAAGGGAGAGGTCTGGGATGAGGGAAAGAAATTAATGAACACCAATCCCGTCTCCTTAAAAAAAATTTTTTTTTGTTTCAATTTAATTTTACTTTCAATAGCAGATGATTCACACACAAATTGTTACATCAAAAAATAAAAATGTTAAAACAATAACCATCTTTTATTCATGAACCGTTTAGAAATTCCAGATCCGCCCATGATGAAATAAATACCTACTCTCTTAATCGTTAGCTCCATTTCGATACTAAACTTCAAACGAGACGCATTCTCCATACAGACTGGTAAGTAGTTTATATTTAGAGTTTGTCATTGAATAGTCTTTGATTTGTCACGTTTTTAATACATTAAAACTGTAACAATTTTGCTTTTTAAAGACCGATACATTTTCGTTTTGTTAATTAGGTTGATGCGGTGTGCCTTCTAATAATCTTGTTATCATAGCCATAGCTAGGTAATTGATTATATTCACTATCTATAGATAAGAACTGAAATTGTGAAAGAAAATAACTTTATCAGCAATGTTATTATACGTACTTATTTTTGCTTTTTGAAATGCCCCTATGATGGCACAGATTACCGCAAATAACTAATATTAATCGAGATAGAAAAATACTCAAATAAAGCCGTGAAATAAAGTGAAATAAAGCCGAACAACATTTATTTTGTCTTGGAATTGAGGTTGTTATTTTCTTATAAGCACAATAATATTGCACCTAGCTGCAAATCTTTTTTTTATCAATGTTTTTTTAATAGGAACTCAAAAAAAAATACAAAATCCACTATATTTTATAACAACCTTTAACTTTTGCACAGAGGCTGAATGCTCTTGAAACAAACTGACTTTAAAATATTTACCGTTTCGGGTCTAAGTAATTTGCCTTGCAAGTTGTTAAGCCTCTAGCTAAAATTGAAGTGGGTCACCCATATTAGTATATCCTACATATCGATTAGATGGCTGTATAGTCATCAGGGTTGTCTCGACAGTGTAGCGGTATCACATTCGGACATGAAGTTTTCCGTTTTCACATGCACAAGTCACCAATTTATATGTATGTATTTATTTCTTTACTTGTAACATGTATTCTTCATTGAATCCAGTCAAATTCTCTGAATGGACTTGCATTTGGCTATATCGCGTTTCGTTTAAAGAATATCGTTTGATATCTATAGATATAAATTTATGTATAAGAAACAGTTGGCTTTCCCACGAGGATGTATTCCGAGGCCTATCAATAAAGATATACTTATATAGCTTGTAACGTCAAAAAACTGGTAATTGCCTCATAAGATGTGGACTCACTTGCAGATTCCTTGATCCCCTTATTTCATTTAAAAACAGATATTTCAGTCTTTCGACCTTCATCAGTGTTATCTCTACTACTAGTAGCAATAAAATGTTCCCGAAGATTTCAACTTATAAATGAAAATAAAACAATAAAACTCACTTTACTAGTTAATTTTGTATTGTTGTCTTTTTAGGACCCATTCCTCTAACTTTTTTTTTGTTGTATATATATCCTATTTCAAATTTTAACGGTTTTATACTTTTGAAAATGTACGGTTGTAACATACGAAACGTCAAGTTTATAAATGAATTTTTCAGAGAATATGTTTATCACTGCTGTTTGTATTATATTTTTAATCAAACTTCGATGGCCAAATAACAAGAGTCTATACGAAAACTCATTAACTTTACTGTTTTACAAAAAAATTTACCATGTCTACATATAAGCTAAATTATTTACGAGCCAGGTGGCTCATAGAGCAGGCGCTTATCTCCGGTTTCTGTAGTGTTAAGCGGATGAGAGTCTTTGACTCCCCCTCGATAGGACACTAATCCATCGCAGGTTAGCTCCCAGCAGATGCTGGTAGTCATAAGGACGAAAAGCTGAGTTAGCTTAGGATATACACTTGGTGTTTTTCTAGTCTGGGCAATGACCGGTCTTGTTGGCATGTTCGCAAACTGTAGACGTTTGTGTCCCCAATGAAGATGCTGTCATAATCACTAAAGATTATAATCTTGTATTAAACCCCATCTTATCCGCAAGAGCGGGCGTGGTTGGCGCAATTGGAAAGGCCCTAAGGTCCCCGATTTGATCTCCGCGTCTGCCAAGATTTGAAAACCTGTGCTGTCTTTTCTACCTAAGCTAACTCAGCTTTCCGTCTTTCTGGGGTAAGTAAATGAATACCAGCATCTGCTGGGAGCTACCATGCGATTGATGAATGTCCTTTCCAGGGGGGCGGGACATTGACTCTTATCTGCTTAGCACATTAGAAACCGAAGATAGGCGCAGGTTCCATGGGCCACCTGTGGCTCGTGAAGGACTTAGGTAGCATCCGCAAGGAAGGACGGGATCCTTAGTACTTACTAAATGCTTCCGTAGCAATGTCATAAGTTTTATACTCAAATCTTACATTTCCAAGTTATTTTTTCACAAACTAATTTCCGAGGCTTTTCATTTGGCTTGTGAGAAGTTTCTTCAGATATTTGTCTGGTCGATCTAACAATGCGTTCGAAGAAGCCATTCCACCATGGAACCTTAAGCATGTGTCTCAAAAGAATTGAATTGTTATTTTTAACAAAAAAATAAAAAAGATTTGAATTGAATTGAATTGTTATTTTTAACATTATTATAACTATAAATGTTATTATTTTTATTTTATTATTATAAAAACAGTCAAAAAATATATTTAACGAAGTAACACCTGCCGTCATGCAAAAGGAGCTACCCTACCCAGAACCTATAACAACAAACAACCGTTTATGTATATATATATATATTTAATATTATTAATGTTCTTATTCAGAGCGGTATTACTTCTAAATATGGTAAAGCTTTGGCAATACTTTGTAAATTAGTCATGCCAATAAAACAACTATTCATTCAAAAACTTTTAGACTCTCACTAGAAACAATGTTGGTTAAAATTAACCTTGTTATCTCTGTTCTGCTGATGAATTCAAGAATGCCATTGCTTGCACACTTTGAGTCTGTTTTTAATGCACTTCTGTAGTTGTTGGACAAGTATAAAGCATTACGATTACATAAATTAAGCTTTGTACATCATCGTCTTCCCATTTGTTATCTCTTCAACATATACATTTATATATCTACTCCGACAGTAAACGGTTGTTTGTTGTTATAGGTTCTGGGTAAGGTAGCTCTTTTTGCATGACGGCAGGTGTTACTTTGTTAAATATATTTTTTGACTGTTTTTTCCTGCACGAAGCTCTGCTAATGTTTTTTTACTCCATTATGCATAACTGTTTGATGGCAATCTTTCATGATTGAGGAAATCACATGGCTCGGTAGAGTAACAGCTGGCCATCTTGTTTTATATAATAAATTGGCACTCATTAATTCCCTACATATACAATGCGGCTTTGATAACCGCTTACGTGGCCAACACAATTCAACTCCGTTACCTTCTTTGGATCAAGGGATTTCTACAAATCTTTCAACCACAGACTTTTTGTTGTAAAAGTAGTTATGCGTACAGCGGCGCTAACATCTTAAATTCATATAAGACAGATTACGTTTCATGACGGAAAATAGATAGGTTGTTTTAATTGTTTTCCCACAAGGCAATTATGTAAAACAGTTAATCGTTTTTAGTCGTGGATACGCGAAGCGTAGGAACGAATATTGCTGTGGGTCAGAATATGCAAATTTGTCTTTCACTCAGATATAAACAAAATCAATAATTCAATGTGAGGCCAACTGATATCGACTTTCCGAAATAATGCCGGAACTGTTCTATTTACTAACGAAGTGATGGCAAATGCAACGACGAGCAACTAACTTGTATGACCCAACTGCTGAAGAACAGTCACATGAAAAAGTTTGTTGTTTAAGTTTAGAATCAAAATAAAATCTTATGACTTTTCATCCAACACCATCTGTTCAAAATAGTTCCAAGTCCTTTAAACTGTATCCAAAAATGTGCTGCTGTAAAAAGAAATTTAACTATTTGCAAAATAATTCAAGTTTAACGTATCCGAGACTCATTCACAGTTCCCTTTGATTGTATTTATTGTTAACATCATCATCATCATCTTCTTCATGATGCTGTTGCTGATGATAATAATGACGATGGTGATGATGATGGTGATGATGATGATGATGATGGTGATGGTGATGATGACGATGGTGATGATGATGATGATGATGATGATGGTGGTGATGGTGATGATGACGATGGTGATGATGATGGTGATGATGATGATGATGATGATGGTGGTGACGATGATGATGATGGTGATGATGATGATGATGATGATGGTGATGGTGATGATGATGATGGTGATGATGGTGATGATGATGGTGATGATGATGGTGATGATGATGATGGTGATGATGATGGTGCTGCTAATGCTAATGATGATGTTGATGATGATGATGATGATGATGGTGATGATGATGATGATGATGATGATGATGATGATGTTGATGATGATGATGATGATGATGATGATGATGATGATGATGATGATGATGATGATGGTGATGATGCTTTCATGGCTCCTGGCAGAGTCTGGTAAGAGATATTAGAAAAACCTTGTTCATAAACACATTGTATTTTAGTTTTCAAAAAAGAAATAATTGTGGATAAACGCAATAGTTTTCATTTATTTCTTGTTATTGAAACCTGTTTTTGGGTTTAAAACTGTCAAGCTAGATTGTTCAATAACACCATTTACTTTACATCAATTCAAAGATCAAAGAAAAATGGCCTTTCCAACAAAAGGATGCTTCTTGTTCTTTGTTGCCTTATTTGTGGTGACCTTTGTGCTGGTGCCCAGGCCAGCTCTGTCCAAAGACGTTAGCCGTAACATCGATCAGAATGAAGGTAATATAAGTAAATGTATATAAGATTATTTTTAGGTATTGGTGGAAGAAATATGGGAAGGATGGGGGGGGGGGTGGTAGGAATAAACGTGGGGAGGGCAGAGGCTCACTCTGATGTCATCGTTTACAATATATAAAAATATTGATAAATAAATGGCTAAAAATAGTTTTCTTTAATTAAAACACTGACCGTCTTCGTCTATTGAGGGTAAAAATTTAGAAAATGTTTTTCACTTAGCAAATTTATAAATCAAATAAATTTTTACTTGCATTTAAGACGAACAACCACAACAACAAAGAAGAACTTGACAATTTGGATTGGTACGGTAGCCATTGATCTAAGCAAAGCTTTTGACTGCTTGCCACATGATCTAATGTTAGAAAAATTACGGTTCTATGGTTTAAGTGATCAGGCACTATTATTAATGCGTAGTTATCTTTCTTCGTGTCATCAAAGGGTAAAGCTTGGTGGTGTATTTTCTACTTGGAAAGAAGTTTAAAAAGGTGTCCCACAAGGTTCAATCCTAGGGCCAACGCTATTCAATAAATTTATGAATGATTTAGCTTATGCAATTAAACAATGTAATATTATTAGTTATGTAGATGATACTGTAACAATTCACTGCTCTAATGAAGATGTATCTGCTGTTGAAACCATTCTAAACAATGATTTTGATAATGCAACCATGTGGTTTGTCCAGAATGGTATGAAACCAAATCAAGACAAGTACCAGGCCATGGTGCTTGGAAATACAAGGGAAGAATTACATTTCAAAGCAGCTAATACAGACATTGAAACCACAGCAAAAACTAATTTATTGGGTGTTGTACTTGACAATAACTTAAAACTTGATACTCACATTTCAGTACTATGCCGTAAAATTAGCGCTCAGATAAGCGCACTTAATAGATTAAAGAACATTTTGCCAATTAAGACTAAGGAATTATTATATCGTTCATTTATTTTACCTCAGTTTTACTATTGTAATCAATTTGGCACCAATGTGGAAAAAGGAAAATACTACTAAAATTGAGAAAATAAACGAAAGAGCATTGCGTTGTGTATACAAAGACAAACAATCATCATATTATGAACTTCTTCAGAAAATGAAATTACCATCCATGAAAAGTAGAAGAATCCAAGACATGCTAATAACAACAAACAATAGTTTAATTAATGAAACACCATCAGCAATAAGCGATCTTATTACTTTACGTTCTTCAAACTATAATTTAAGAGGAAAATATATTTTATCCTTACCTAAGGTAAATACCACTAAGTTCGGTCTGACGTCATGGAAATATTTTGCCGCAAAAAAATGGAATGAACTTTCCGATGATATTAGAGAGAAAATAGGAACAAATTAAAGAATTTATCCGGAACATTAGAGATTTAAATAATTTTAATTAATTTATTTGATTCTTACAAATTCTTTAACATTTTAGTATTTTTATCAGTGACATAACTTTCTTTCTTATAGTTTATTTTAGTTTTATTAATATCTTTGTGTATTAAGATTAGTTATTAGCATAGTTAGGATAAGTATTATATTTCTTATATATTTACATTAGGTGGACTACCTGTACACTAGCCTGGAGCTAAGTGTAGGACCCAAGTTAAATAAAGTATTATATTGTATTGTAATTAGCACTACTGATAACAAAATCCAAAGGACGTTACATGTTGTCAAATAATCTCTATTAACCATAATTAGCCCAAATAAGATAATTTGTACAAAAGCTTTGAATTGTGTAACTGGTCATTAATAGCTCTTTTTCCATCACTTACAGTAACAGTTATTCCATTATCTGGAGTGCAATTTTCTGTTATCAGATTCAACAATGTTGGATTTACGCAGGTAATAATTTAAGGACTTTAGCAAGTGCTTCTGCACCCTTAAGTAGGTTTAAAGTAAGATAAATTTTAAAACAGGTTACAGCAATGTATCAAACATTAATAACTGTTATGTTCTTTATATTTGGTCCGCATGCATGCAGTTGATGGGAACAGTAAAATAAAATTGTTGCATCAGTTAGGTGGGTGTCTGGTCATATAAGTCAAGAAACAATCTCTGAAACTTAGTTTATTTTCTTATAAAATATGGTAGCAAGGTGTGTTGTTGAACAGATATATTGAAACAGGACACGTGCTTTCACTACTAAATTCTATTTTTGACGTCGAAGAATAGAAAATAATATATTTATTTTATTTATTTTATTTTACATGTTTAGCCCGAAAAAAGGGCTGGGAAACACCCACAGAACCAAGATCCAATTACGGGGTTCCCGAAATAAAATATAAATGACGATATCAAGATACATTACAAAAAACAGAAACTACACAAAAAATGTAAACGGAAAAATAAAAGTTACAAAAATGGCTAAATGCAAAATGGCTAAAAGTTACAAAAAAAGCTAAACAGAAACTGCACCAAAAAAAAAAAAAATTTAAACGAAAAAATAAAAGTTACAAAAATTGGCTAAAAATTAATGCTAGTGAAGCAGTGCGGAGAGCGGCATGCTAGCAGCACACAGTGTCCTTTAAAGACTCCAGTGGGCGGGCTATGAGATAAGTTATATGTATACAAAGAGTATAATCAACTACAAGTTGTTGATATAGACGAAAAGTAAAGAAAGGTAATATTTTAGATTTTGTAGATCCCTACAAAACGCTGGGTCACATGCCCTTTCCCTAAATCACAATTTTTGCTACCTGGCTTAAGTTTGTCTCCAGTTCAGTAGGTGGGATCCATTTTGTTATTACTTTGATGATACAAGATTAAAATCCTAAATTTGAATGGAGACAACGAAATACTGTAACACTACGAGGGCGTTTCATTTTAATGGTTTTACAAAGCAGTTTTGATTATAAATTACTGTGAACAGTATTTCTAGTTTTACTCAAATTGTTGGGGTTTATCGTTGTAGCACTGCATTGCGGATATTGAAATGTTTGCATTGCTGCTGTCTGCCATGATTCATGACGTTGAACATACGGGAACTACCAACCTATTTCACATAAACTCCAGGTAATCTATTTAGTAATGATAATGTTAGTAATAATACTAATAATGATAATAGCGACACATTTCATGGTAAATTTAAATTAAAATTTTCTTACATACATGTTTTGGCAGAAACCTCTGCGCTCGTCAGTACTAATACAAGTGTTTGAGGAACGGCATATTTTAAAATTGCTTAAACAATGTCATTACAATAACAATGAAGTAGAAATAAAGAGAGGTCTATTAGAATGAGAACTTGATGTTAAAGTATTTAATTTGAGTATTAAGTGTAGGCTTTTCCCAAAGGATATGTAAAGCTTCTTTGATTAATAAGCTGTTGAAGCGAGATCAATTATTTTAAAACATGCTTCGGAACAATCAGAAAGACAAGTATCAGAACCGTGTAAATGTTTATAAATCTGGGGGGCCTTATCTGTTCTTAAATGTTCTTTTACTTGTTTGCTGTACAAGTCTTATTTTGAGTTTTCCCTTTGAAAATAGCAGTATTATATTCAAATTGAAAGCAAGTCCTCGTTTGGAAGTGAATGGAAACAGAGACTTTTTATGGCAGCTCAACGTTTAGTTCTGCTCGAAAACCAGCCTTATAATAGCTGGTATCAATTTTGGGGGGAAAAACTCGGGGCCGTAGTGGTAAGACGAAAAACAAAATACTGCTACGTAAAATTCACTTATCCGGAAAAAAATATGCTGCTTTTAGAAGACGTACGTTTTTGGGAATTTAATCTAGATACCATACATTTTGATTAGATACAATGCAATACAATACAATTTACTACAATAAAATAGATACAGTACAATATGATTAAATAAGATACATTACAATACAATAAAATGCAATGTAATACATTGTAATACGAAACCCTAAAATACAATAAGATTCAATACAATGCAATGCAATGCAGTTCAATACAATACATAAAATATGATTTAATACAGTATGATTCAACAAATTACAATACAATGCATTACAATACAATATGATTCAATACAATGCAATGCAATACAGTTTAATACAATACGTAAAATATGATTTAATACAATATGATTAAACACAATGCAATGCATTTCAATACAATATGATTCAATAAATTGCAATGCAATACTATGTAATGAAATGCAATACATTGCAAAACAACAAAATACAATACCATTAATAAGTATTAGTTAAGCACTTTAATATAAAACTTACACTGTAAAATACCATCATTAAATTGTATTCCGAACAATTCCATTATCTAAGTATTTATAACACTGTCATTAATATTCTATATAAACTATACTAGTATTTCAGTTCATTAAAGCACTGATGAAGGCAGAAGACGCTGCCGAAACATGTTTGCCAAGTTAATAGTTGTCGTTTATGTTTTAAAAATCTTAAATTGTTTTGTTATCAAGTACCGTTTTGCTTTTTTAGTAAATTGAGATGTTTTAGTGCGTCTGGTAATTCTTGGCTTTTGTGGTTTATTTACCAATGTTTGTTCTGTAACCGATTATAATGTATAGCCAAGGTATTACAGCATGTATCAGCTTAGCTTGCTGCTTTTACTTAGCTCTGCTAGCCCATGTAGATGCAAGCTGAAGTTTTCCGTTCTCGTTATTTAACAAAAAATGCATTTTTGCTGAACATTGCTTAAACTGACAAAACTATGCAAGCGTATTTTATTTGGCAGACCTGGCTGCTCAAGCCTGTCAAATCAATGTTCTACATCTGTTTTAACTTTGATGAAAATACAACGTCTTCATTCTCTCAAACCTTGTATTTTCTGCCTGGATCTTAAACTCTAGATCTTAATGAACGTAACAGAAATATTTGTAGTGCATTTTAGCCAATCTGAAGGACTGAAATTTCAAAAATTTTCTGTCCCATCTGCTCCAAGCATGGTGGGGCTTCCATAAAGAGTAAACATTTACCCCCTCCACTTTCAAAATCACTCCTCTGGGCCCGTATGGTATAAAACAGCAACAACGGAAAAACTTATTCAGCATCACAATCTATACCTTTTAAATTATCTTTTCAAGAGCTACCTTAATGATTTTAATAAAACACTCACAAAGGTTCCAAGCTTTCATGTGAAACTGATTAACTAGACCGCCGTCTGGTTAGCCTAGTTGGTAAGGTGCCAGTCTATCGTGCGGGAGGCTCGGGTTCGATTCCCGGCCGGAC
>JAOBBB020098307.1:0-13360 GCA_025331005.2 Zoanthus gigantus
ATCTCTCTGATGATCTCAACAAATCTCATTAGTTCACAAATTTTAATTTTTGTGACGTCACACTTTACCACTCTATTATGACTGATGCGCCTCGATTAGCTAATACTATTTGCAGATCAGCCTGTAAAAATCTGTAAAAATTATTGGTATTGTAATAAAGTTGTTGTTGTTGTTGTTGTTGTTGCTATCTACTACAAGCTTAATTTTCTTTTAATGCTTTTATTTTGTTATCAATAGCGTCCTCACACTACCTGCCTAGACCAGCTTGGCTATTTGCAGGTATTGTGTGTCTGTAATGTAAATGTTGTAAAGAAATTAATAAACTGAAACTGGTACGGTGGTATGGCTGATTAGTGTTACTAGCTAAAAATCTGTATTCTTCTTTTATTTAGAGGAAACAAGAAATAAAGTTTGTGATTGGTTAAACAAGGTGGAGGCGAAATTTTATCTTTTTTTCATTGGTTCACCCACCTTAATTTTCTACAGAGTCTTAAACATCTACTTAAACACTTGAAGATGTCAAGTATCATTTTGAGGCCACGCTTTTAAGCACCACCAGCACCTTGCCTAGCTGGCCAGTAGTTCGCCAATAAGGACCTAGGACCGCGCGGCTCATTAGTGTTGAGTGTCTCGGACCTAAAGAATGGATTGTGACTTAATAGTATACCTCAAATAGAAATGGTTGAAAGGGGACTGGAATCTAATTCTTTTCCGAACGAACACAAGAAATGAATGTGAAAAATATGCGGCACAACAACGTTAAAAAGCTTTTAGAAATACAGGGAATGAACATTTGAAACGTCACTAAAAGCATCAGTGAAAAATGTTTTTCACACTAACAATGAAAACATCATTGTTTTCTTTAATTTAACAACTGCTAGTACCTTTCATTAAAAGGATTCTCCAAAACCAGCTAAACGTGTCGCCAAACGTTCGTTCCCTTTAATTCTAAAAGAAATTTAACGTCGTTGTGTCGTATATTGATTTTCAGAAGAAGTGTTCGTTCGAATGAGAATTCGATTCCAGTCCTCTCTCAATCACCTACATTTTAGGTGTACTATTAAGTTGCACCCCTAAAGAATGTGTTAGCGTCACGCTGGAACATTCAAGTAAAAAGTAATCATAATCATATGAAATAAGTTAACAGTTTTAGAGTAATCTGTAATGTTTTTATTTTACTTTTGCTCGACTATTTAAGTTTTATCTTTTGTAATCCAGTCAACAATGTTTATTAAAAGTGAAAAGATTTTGTCTGTTATGTTCACTGTACGTATCAAATGGAAGCCTTTTAATAAAAATGCAATTTTTAGCTTTATTACTCTTAATAAAACTTTATTCGTGAATTCAATGGTCGCGCTCGCTCTGTTGTTCAAATATTTCCAACGAACGTGTGTTTTTTTTAATGAAAATTCTCATGATACATAAAATAAACAGTTCACAGCATAGAAAGTGCTTTGTACGGAATTTTATTCACTCGATGTTTGTGCACTGCCGATGTTTTGATTTAACCCTTAGGGCTTCGTGTTTTTTAAAGAATAGTTTTGTAAGAATGAACAGTTCGCATCTCAACGTCCATGACGAGTACATTACAGCGGGGTTAGGGTTAGAGTAAGGAAAGCTAAAATTTATAAAACAACTAACTTTTTTAAAAAAGGTGTAATTTGTAAATAAATAAATGCCAAAATCAGTTCCTAACTAGGTTCCCAACTCGGTTGCCAAGTTGGTTTCCAACTCGGTTCCTAACTCAGTCGATTCCCAACTCGGTTCCTAACTCGGTTCTCAACTCGGTTCTCAACTCGGTTCCTAACTCGGTTCCCAACTTGGTTCCTAACTCGGTTCCTAACTCGGTTCCCAACGCGGTTCCTAAGTCGGTTCCTAAGTCGGTTCCTAAGTCGGTTCTCAACTCGGTTCCTAACTCGGTTCCCAACTCGGTTCCTAAGTCGGTTCCTAACTCGATTCCCAACTCGGTTCCTATCTCGGTTCTCAACTCGGTTCCTAACTCGGTTCCTAATTCGGTTCCTAACTCGGTTCCTAACTCGATTCCCAACTCGGTTCCTAACTCGGTTCCCAACTCGGTTTCTAACTCGATTCCCAACTCGGTTCCTAACTCGGTTCCCAACTCGGTTCCTAACTCGGTTCTCAACTCGGTTCCTAACTCGGTTCCTAACTCGGTTCCTAACTTGGTTCCTAACTCGGTTCCTAACTCGGTTCCCAACTCGGTACCTGACTCGGTTCTCAACTCGGTTCTCAACTCGGTTCTCAACTTCTTTCCTTCTTACGCAGACATCTTGGTTTCTCATAAACAATGGATCTTGCACTACTCAGCCATTTGAGTATAGGTGATAAAAAGACTGATCCAAAAACCAAAGTTCAAATTGCTTTAAGGGAAGCTTGAACCATCAGATGGAATTCTTAAAATGTGTTTTAATAGCAATTTGCTCATCCATGTCCCCTGAAATCAATTTAATGAGCAAATCTTGACCGAGCGACGGAAGGCTGGTAACTACCATATTATTTTCTGGTCAATGACGTCCTGATTCTATATATCTGTCAATTTACATAGCTATGTACAACACACCTCGCTACCAATTTTTTTCAAGAAAATGGAGCAAATATTTAAAAACAGGACCAGTCTCTCACTAATAAATTCTGCTTTGGACGTCACTGACCAGAAAAAAATATGGTAGTTACCAGCCTCCCATTACTCGGTAAAGGTGAATCTGGGAGTGAGTTTTTCAAACTTTAAACGCAAATTACCACATGAAAAAAATTGTCATCAAAGTGTTTTTTCTCATCACCATTGGAAGGATAATTACATTTTATACAAACAAAAAACCCATAACTGATATAAATTATACACTTTAATTGTCACAGGCATGACAGAGATCAGTTTTCTCTTTTTGAAATTGATTTCAAAGGAAATGGTTGTATAAGGCGCTATAAAAAACTTTTTAGATAATCATCATTTGGGGTTTGGCTATGAAACAATTTAAGTTGAAGGGTTCAATAGACCATTTTTACATTTGCAGTAGCTGCTTTCTACAATGACAGTGGACTCAATTTGTAGTGTTAGCCTCACTATGAAGTTAAATATTCCTAAATTCCAATGTAATTTTACACTTTTTACAACTGCACGTATTGTTGGAGGTGTGACTCTTCGCTCCCTCTAACAAGTATTTTTGAATATTTAACGAGGCTAACACTAAACACAAATTGAGTCTGCTGTCATTTTAGAAAGCAGCTACTACAGATGTAAAAATGGTCTATTCCCCTTATATAGGCAACCAGGTTTTAATATTAGCACTGTACACTTGAAAGGATTTCAACAGTCTATCAGAGAGGAACATGGGTGAACAGATACGATACAGATTCACCATTATGGGTTCTTCTGATTGCTTCAGCCAGAATCATGGATACATCGATTAACTGCAAAAGACATAATAACAAAAACATTAGAGCAACATATAACAGCTATTTTAGTTCCAGTTATACTTGATATGTTTAAGCAAATCTTACTTTGCACTTTTTGACATAATACTGGGTGCCCAAGTGAGCAGCCATGGTTGGCACGTATGGTAAGATAACTGCCGATTCCCAGTTCAATCCCCGGCTCTACCGAGATTTAAAAATTTGTTACATACATCTTTTATGCCTAAGCTAACTCAGCTTTCCATCTTTTCCTACAGAAACCAGTGCCAGATCCATGGGCCACTTGGTTGTAAAGGATTTCGCTATGTAACCAAGTATTTATTTCGGTTACAAAATCAAAAGTTTTGTTGCGATGTAATGGAACGTTTACAAAGAATGTATGACTCGTGAACTTTTTTGATTTTTAAAATACCCAAACATTTCATCACTTTGTTTGCTAGTTAACCTTCAACCCCAGGCAGTTTATCAGCATCTTAATGCAGGAACTCCTTCCATATCTCATACAAAGTGATATACATTTAAAAATGAGAATTAAGGATTTCATTATCTAATTGGCCATTGTGACTCCTCAGGGATCAAATAACAGTGACAGGGACAGAAGGGGAACAAGTATTATCTACTAGGCTATTGACTCCTCCAGGATCAAACCAGGGTAACAGGGACTGGAGGGCAAGTATTATCTACTTGGCTATCTTGACTCCTCAGGCATCAAACCAGGGTCACGGAGACTGGAGGGGGGAACAAGTATCCACTTGGCCATCGTGATTCCTCAGGGATCAAACCACTGTAACAGGGAGTGGAGGGAGGACAAGTATTGTCTAATTGGCCATCTTGAGTCCTCAGGAATCAAACCAGGGTCACAGGGACTGGAGGGGGAGAAAGTATTAATAATCTACTTGGCCATCCCGATTCCCCTTTTTTCAACTCTTTCCAATTCCTTAATTCTCTTACCCTAATTTTGCTACACTGCTGCATCTTTTCATCCTGTGGTATAGTGTTAGTTACCACAACAGCTTCAATGCCACATTCCTGTATTCTACGAACAGCAGGTCCAGACAAGATGCCATGTGTCAAAATGGCATACACATTTGTTGCACCTGCTTCCAGCAATCTACATTAACAGACAGCAATAATTAGAAATATTTTATACAATACAGCATTAAAGAGCAACATACAGCATAAATGTATATACAAAACTCCAGATTGGTCATATGAAATTGATATTCACCATTGAAGAACATTGACGAAACGTTTTTGCCTTAGTCCATCATTTTCTCACCAAAACAAAACTTATTTGAGAGATATCATTTTAATTCAAGTGAAAGTCAAAGTTTGTGAAAATATGTTGCCAAAAATCTAAAAAAGAAGACACAACAAACCTGGTGCTGGGCTCAGTGTCTTCATGATCAACAATGAGGTCAAATCCTTCATCAATGTTTTCTTCTTCAGAAGATGATAAATCTCCGTACTCTGAGCCACTGGAAAACTCAGAATTGCTAACTACAACAGCCTCCAAAACTTCATCAAGGGTAAAATTAGTTTTGGAGATATTTTTTGCCATTGTGCTAAGATACCGTGATAAACTTTGAAAAGTGAAACATTAGACTCAAATGAATTCATATGAAATGGTATGCATCGTCTGTTGCAGAAACAAACATCACAAACTCACTCTCTTATCCAATCACACGGAAGCTTATACTTTAACAATTCTTTTTCTATTATAGTCAAAACTACTAGAAACCAGTGATAGATGTGAGGGCACAAAGGGTTAAAGGATATAGCTTTACCAAATGGATATCATCATTCTTACACGTAATAATTACCATTACCGTATTTTGCCGTGTATAAGTCGATACCGTGTATAAGTCGACTTATAAGTTTTAGAGTTTCTGTGTATAAGTCGACCTCAATATTCTGCAATATAAAAATACCAAAAATACTACGTTTGTAACAAAAATTTGAGAAAGAAATCCAAAAAAACATAACACACAAATTATACAGTGAGCGAAGTATTTATTGGTCATTTCTTTTGCAATATTTGGTGGCTCCTAAAGGAGCCGTTTTGTTTTTTGTAGTTTGTAAATGCTGGTTTGTTCATGTATATGCTGGTTTTAAACGTTTTTCTAGAGTATTAAGGGGTGTTAAAAAAGATTTCACGTTTTGATCTGTTTATAAGTCGAGTGCGATTTTTAGACGTGAAGTTTTGGTGTTAAAAGGTCGACTTATACACGGCAAAATACGGTATTAAAAACTACCATATTACAATATTTACTTAAAACTTATCATTAAAAATGACAACGAAGTAACCGAATTAAAATGTTAAGAAAGAATATACCTTAATTTTCAAAATGAGTAGTTACACCGTGCTGTAAAATGCTGTTTCTAAGCAGCTCTGATAATACAACATGCCCTTTTAAATAGATTTTTTGTTTTTCTCAAACATTCAAGATATTTCAACAACCTCGGTTCTAATGTAAACGAGGTAAAAGAGCCTTCAAAGCTGGGTTGCAGAGAGGCAAAAACCCAGGCACCTTTAATAAGTTTGCATTTGAAATAAGATACTTATAGGTTTAAGAAGACAATGCAAAGATTTTTGTCTTTTTAGTATTTTAGAGATCCTATCAAAGACTTGTTTCTTTTTTAAGTATTTTACCTTTAACGCTGACGAGAATGGCATCGCTAACTTCTGCTTCATTATTTTTGGCAAACACCTGAAATATTCCTGAGTCAGAAAGAGTGGCATTTCGTATCATTAATGTTCCATTCTTGCTGACGGTTAGGCGAGCGTTTATCAAGCTGTTGATTTTTACCGAATTCTTATACCACGTGACCTCTCCCCCTGTGGCATGACTTGGTATCAAGATGTCACTTCCACTGCATCGCATGACACTCGCTGGAAGCGAGGTAAGAAAACGAGGAGTTTCTGAAACAAAATCAAACAATATTAGTACTTCAGTGAGACCTTGAAGTTAGGGATGGACCAAAATATTTTTGAGGGGGAGGATGGGAGGGGAGGTGGGGATTGCGCAGGCGAACAAGCAAGATATTTTTTACCTGTAAGAATGCAACGTAAGATAATATTTTCCACTTTTTTTTTTAGCTTTCTGTTTGCAGCATTTTTATCCAATGAATTGATTGTTGCACGATATTTTTTCTTCTGCCTAAAAAATTAAATGATATTCTACTAATCCCCACTGAAAAAAATTTTAGTAATAGAGATTCAGTACGCAAGGCTCGGGAAGCACATGTCATCCTCAAAGCAAATACTCTTGAACCTTATGGACTCAACATAGAGAAGATCTGTAGTTTTTTTATTTGATCTGATCGTTTCTGCTAACAAGGTAGGCGAGCGAAGACGCAAGCCTGGCGAGGCGGCAGCATCATAGAGCTGATGCACGTGTAGAAAGCAGGGAGAAAAAGTCTCGATCTGAATATAAGGTAATGTAACAAAATATTTTGTGTGAGCCAATCACAGAACGAAACATTTTCAGTAAACAAACAGCAGCGTATTCATTTTATCAATGGCATTTTATATAACAAGTATCAGAACTGATGAAGATTGCCGTAAGAGAGGAACATTTTGATACGCAAAACAAAATGTTACATGAAAATTCTTTATGTTCGAATGTTTTTCACACGTAAAGTACACGCAGAGACATTTTAGTTGTTTTTTTTTGTCAAATAGTAAAATGAGAGCGCCAGTTCTCAGTACTTACACAGCTCAGTTCTGCCGTCCTCGTGCTTTTGTCTTGCTCGTTGGCACTTAGCAATAGCTAGTACTAGTTTATTTTATATACTTATGTTATTTACACGCTATATCATATTTCGTTTTCCAATCCAGTATATATTACTCATGTCTATGAAAGATATTCTTAAAATCTGATGAAGATCGGTAGTGGCTGATCAAAATATAGCGACTAAAATTTATCAACGTTGTTTGTCAACTGTTCTTAGATTTGTTTTAAAAATCAAATGGTCCGTCTATTCGCAGTTCTTGTACATCAGTTTAATTAGAGCATTCTTGCATTCACCTAAGAAAACTGTACTCTGTGAACACTCATTGCTATAAATGTTGCACAAGACAGTTAAATTTCCAAAAGATCTTAGAAGTAGCAGGTTTATAATCCATTTAAGAGACAGAACAACATTTTTGAATAACAAGGCATGTCTCTGAAGAGTTCAGAATTGTGTTTTCTTCACAGAGAAGATTCTTTCATAATTCTGAGTTCCGCTCTCTATCCTATCTGACAATCGTATGCGACTAAGTTGACGACCGAGACACCGAATCGTGTTTAGCAAAACTGCTCCAACGGAGTCAGACACATACGACCTAAATCGTATCGTTGGATTTGAATTAGGTTTCAGAATCTTATAGCAATCAGAAAAAAAAATTACCGAATGTTGTTACGGTGAGGAATTGAGCAAGTAAAAATTAAACAGCTGCAGTAAAAACAAAGTTTAAAAATGGGGTCCCTGTTGCTGTGTGTTTATCTGTGTGTTAATCAAAATTCGTGTAGCTATTCGACGCCAAAAGACTGTTAAACTGCATTTTACACTTTATTTTTATCTAAAAAATCATTTAAGTTAATCAATTTGACACTTTTTCACGACTGTCGAAAGTAAAGACCAAAGCCCCTGCTTCAAGAAGATTCGATGTCAGCAATTATGGTGGGCAAACATACCGTTCCTAGAGAAACAAGCAAAGTAAAGTCTAAAGGTTTTCAAAATAGATTTTCAAATAACTAAATAATTGATATGTTTGGAGCGACTTCCAGCAATGGCTTTTGATTTGAAAATTTGGCCATCTGCGGCTTTGTATAGTTTGTACAAAGATTGAAACGAGATTCAACCGACTTAAGTGAGGTACGTATAATTAGGGGAGTCGCAGATTAAAAGGAAGCTTTTCGAGTTAATTTATCTTTTTACAAAACGTTTCTATAACACTAGGCTGTTTGTTTCACAAACTTTCTTATTTCATGCAAAATTAATTTTTTTCTTGAATTCATCAGAACGTACCTTGCGAGCAACAAAAGAAATAAAAAGTTGTAGTTGATAGTTTGCTCTAGTAAGTCATATTTGCAAAGAAAAAAAAGAAAAAGATGCAACTATTTCAAACAACTGTCACAGCTTTCCCGTGGTATATTCTATAGATAATAGATAATAATAGATTGATTGATTTAGTGATGATTGAGAAAATTAAGAAATCGATGGTCTACTTCCGCGTTTTCTCAATCTCAATTTCTTATTCTTATTTCTATTCATACATTTTATAGGCGATGTTAATTACAGCCTCGAGCGTTAAGAAATTTTTCACGAGTGAGCTAGTTTAGTAGCGACAGACGTTCAACAAGAGAATATAAAGTAAAAATCTCCAAGCGCGAATCTAAATTGTTATTTTCAGAATTGAGTTATATTCTTATACTTGCTTTTCTTAACAAAATTTTTATTTTTAGGAAACGTTATTTGTGGCATCTTTTGCGCCAGAGACTGAAAGAATTACAAATGAATCAAACTTTAAATGAAGTACAATACTTATTTTTCTAATTTTGTTTTCGAATATTTTTCCACAAAATAACTTAGGCGCCTTATCAAAAACAATTTGTTTTTACACCGTTCATAATATTTTATTGACTTGAATACTTCTTGCTTTTTAACTCTAGAGTTTGTTTAAATTTAATTTAGAGAGAAACAGTAAAAACTATTATCCTTGAAATCAGGCCATAGCAATAATAAATTTACTAGAGGGTAAGAGATTCTTGGTTTTAGTGATTTATGAAAAATTATGATTTATTAAACAAAACGTGACGATACATGTGGTTGGCTTCCACCCAAGAGGCGTTGCGAGTAATGGGGGATGTCGTCAGTTGCGAACGACCTTCCCTTTGAACGTCAAGAAAAGGAAAGTCTCATTCGAGTTATTTTTATCTTTGAGCGAGTAAGTCCCCCCTCCCTCCCCGTCTACAGCAGTAAAATATCTCAGAGAAAAATAATAAATTTAAACTTATATAGCGCTCATATCCATAAAATGTCCACGATGGACCCCCCTACATTACTTAGGCCCTCGGCACTCGAAGACTCCCTGCCCTTAAGTCAACCCCGTCTCTAAAAAACTTGGTGGCGCCTACGCAACTATGCACAATGTCTCGGTTTCAATCCCCTGTTCTACAGAGAAATTGTAGCTGTATTTTGCATAATTCGAAGTCATAATAAAAATTTAAAGTTGGTTTATTAACGTTTAACCATTCTATATTTTTAAGGTGGACCAAGCTCGTTTTGATGCAGAACCTGGGTGTTATTATTTTCGAGACTACATGCGAACTCTTCGTATTAGCAAAGTGAAAAGCTATGCAGAACTCTAAGAAGCCCAGTTTAAAAGAAGTGCGAGGTACATCAAAGCAACCACCTTCTCAAAGAAGACTTTCAAGCTATAGACATGAACTAACTCTTAATACAAGACAATTAAATGAAAAAAGAAAAGTCAACCTGAGTAAAAGAAGTAGAAAAGCGGTGGAAAACAATGACAGAAACCAACAAAATGTGCAAAACACATTTTGCGATTCCGGCGAGTTCCTAACAAGAACTTCAAAAGACTTCAAGGCGAAGAAAACAAGCCCAAAAAACCAAACCAAAGCAGTCGAAGACGATAAAGCAAAAACAGTAGTATTGGAACAGATACAAGAGCCGTTTGGAAGAGTAAAAGAACCGATTAAAAAGGTGGATGACGATGCAATAAAATTTGTCGAAGATGTTCAAGAAATGAAAGACTACTTTAACGCAGCCGAGGAGAAGCAAGCAGAAATGGAAAAAGATCCATTTGAGATGATGCAAGAAACGCACGAGGAAGTGAATTATCCAACTGATGAAATAATCGATTATTCAGCAGAAAACGTCGAAATGTCCGACAAAGGAGTACAAGATTTGTTCCACAATGCCAAAGAGGAATTGCAAGCAGAAACAGTAGAAGACCCATTCGAGTCTTTGCAAGAAAAATATAGGACAATAAAACCCCCGACTAAAGATATTGGAAAAAAACTAAGAAATGTCGAAGATTCGTTGGAAACTGGCAAAACGTCTTACGGCGGAGTGAAAAATTTGTTTTACCAAGCCAAGGGGAAGCAAGCAGAAACATGCGCAAATCCATGTTTTGAATTGGTAAAACAGCCATATAACAAAATAAATACATTTAATGTAGAAATCGAAAAAGAATCATTGAAAGAAAGCATATCAGAAGGTCTGCTTCAAGAAACCAATAAAACCCGAGAAGAATATCAATATGAGAAGGTGTGTGAGCCATTTGAGATTCTAAAATTAAAAGAAGAATTCGATTATGATCCCGAAGTCCCAGAACTTGACATAGTTGCAAACGATAAAACGAAAGAAGCAAGTAATATACATCAAAAAACGTACCAGAGAAAAGCTGGTTTAAATTTGCAAAGAAACGAAATAGGAAAACATAAGTTCGTAACGAATGAGAACATCAAAGAGACGTTTGGTGAAACAGAAAATATTCCAGCTAAGACGAGTATGAAGGCACTGGTTAAAAAGGTTCAAAAACGTTTAGTTGAAGATTCGGAAAGTCAAACGTATGAGGTCGAGAAAATTCCATTTGAAGACAACAAGGAAAAATTAGCCAAAAGCTTGGTTACTTTGCTCAAACCCAGCACAAATCAGCAACCTGAAACAACAGAAAAATGTCATCGGAAAAACAAGAAAGCATTAGCGAGAAGATGGCAAACTGTCTACAGATCAATTAAAGAAAGACAAGTTCAAAATAAAGATATCACTTTTCAAGTACACAGAGAATTACCAATTCGGTTTGAAGGGATTGCTTCACTTAAAACCACCGCTGAAGAGCTGATAATAAATAAAAAGCTGGAACTGAAAAATAGGCATAATTTTGTTATACAAAAAGATAATACTTTGTATGCAGTCGAGACAGGTGATGACCATTGTTCAAAAAGTGTATCGATGATAAAGGACCAACTTTCATTAGAGATAGAAAACCCGAAAGAATCTTCAAAAGAAGTCATAGACCAATCAACTGAAATCAGCGAAAAACTGTCAGAACTAGTAGAAGACCCCATTCAACGCTTGGATGGCTTTTCTAATGTAAGCAAAGAAGCTTTAAGCGAAGTATTGAAAATACATTCACAGGAAAGCGATGAACATTACAGTGGTAGTAGTAGCATCGATGAATTAAAGGCGGAAATTCATAGAAACGTAAATGAAATATCAAAAGATCCATTAAACAAAAACAAAGAGCTTCCAAAGGAGAATGAAAGCAAACTAATAAAAGAAAGCGATGAAGACGAGGATGAAATTTTAGAATCTTTTGAGCTAAAACAAGATGAGCCAAATGAGATTTCAGGTGAGGCAACAGAAGAAAGCATTGAAGACTCGGATGAAATTTTAAGCGATACATCAGAGAATGGCCGAGAAGATGCAATGAAGAGCGCTGATGAAGTAGCAGAGGAAGGCAGTGAAGACGTAGAAGAAACTTCAAAGGAGGAAATTCATACAAAGATGGATGAAATCTCAAAAGATCCAGTAAACAAAAGCAAAGGGCTCCCAAAGGAGAATGAAAGCAAACTAATAAAAGAAAGCGATGAAGAAGTGGATGAAATTTCAGAATCTTCAGAGCTAAAACAAGATGAGCCAAACGAGATTTTAGGTGAAGTAATAGAAGAAAGCATTGATGATGCGGATGAAATTTCAAGCAATACATCAGAGAATGGCCAAGAAGATGCGATTATGAGCGCTGATGAAGTAGCAGAGGGAAGCGATGAAGACGTAGAAGAAACTTCAGACTTAAGTCAAGATGAGCCAAGTGAGAGTGCAAATGAAGTGACAGAGGAAAGCCTCGATGATGTTAATGACATTTCAAGCGATAGCAAAGAAGATTCGATTATGAGCGCGGATGAAGTAGCAGAGGAAACTGATGAAGACGTGGAAGAAATTTCAACAGATCCATCATCCAAAAGTGAAGAAGATCAAACTGAAAGTGAAGACGAAATATTTGAGGAAAGTGATGAAGACTCGGATGAAGGTGTGAGTAAACCTCTGGAGAAAAGTGAAGGAAACTCAGTTGATGATTTACAACAACTGTCAGATGATAGTAGTGCTATAAACAGATGATAAAATTCTTTAGTATTTACCAAAACAACCGATATCTATTTTCGCGAGCTCTGATTGGCTGCTGTAACTCGCGATATCCATGACGTTGACTATTAGTTGATTTTGAGGCAAAAGACAAAATGACAGGAAGCGCGAGTGCTAAAAATAGAAAAAAGATTTACATTGTATTGTTTCTTTTAAAACAAGTGCATTCTTATCCCATTATTTTGGTAAATACTAAAACAACTACCCCTCAGGGTCGTTGCTTAGCGCTAGATAAATACCTCGGCGCTTCCTATCTCGGGATATATCCACCACTATTCACTTAATTAGTATGTTATAATTCTAGGTAACATCGTAAAATATTGATCTTGGCTTGAATAACAAAGTGCAGTCTAATTTGGTGTCTTCTATATCGCATACGTTAGGGCAAGAAAGGTAATTGCATTTTTACTTCTTAGCATCTGGCACGCGTAGTTATACATGGATGTGCCCAGTTGTTCAAAATCCGATCAGCACTAACCCAGGGCTAAATTTTTAACCTATGGTTTTGTTTCCAGCCTTACAGAGAGATTTGAGCTGTAGCCTGGATATCAATAAGCTAAAGTTAAATCCTTTACGAGCCTAGTTGCCCATGCAGCCGGCGCTTATCTCCGGTTTCATTTGTGTTAAACGGATGAGAGTCTTTGACTCCCCCTGGATGGTGCACTAATCCATCGCAGGTTAGCTCCCAGCAGATTCTGGTACTCATTTACCTACCCCGGAAGGATGGAAAGCTGAGTTGGCTTAGGCGGAAAAGAAGGTCGCACAAATATTC
>JAOBBB020098386.1:0-13360 GCA_025331005.2 Zoanthus gigantus
CGGACTTTTCATTCTTAAATAGAATTATGTAAACAATTCAGAAATAACGTTTTTAAAAATCAAATAAGTCTTTTTTAAGAAAAAACTATTAAAACTGCTTTTTGCATAATTTTTTTTTAAAAGTGAAGCAGTAAGATATAATATGAATAACAGTTTTGAAAACTTTTATAGAAGATAAAAGACATTATATGGTTTTCTTGCCGCTTCTATATGCAAATTACTGATGGAAAATAAGCTATAAAATCAAACAACCCAATCGACCATATCAGTTTAAACTTTGACAAGTGTCATAGCAGACTAAGCAAGGGAAACTCCCGCTCTGCTATATTTTTGTCACAAAAAAATTGGTCCAGTGCATGATGCAACCTAACTAGAAACCGTTAATTCTTTTGTGACCAAAAACAATTATTCGAGTTGCTGCACTCACGGAATGTCAAAACAATTCTGAATAAAAACCTGTTTAGACACGTTTCCAATTTCTGCACAGCAGGGCTTTAAGAGACTCCTTGGAAAAATATGCTGACAATCAGTATTTTTGGTTCTTTTGGTAAAGCATCGTCTACGTATTGGCAATGACTGGGGAGAGTGGGTTCCCCATGCCACATCCATCAAACGGAAATGATTTGTTACTTAAACTTTGATAACGTTTTATTACTTGAAATATTTCTCAGTCTTGACAATGATTTGAGTTTTAATTAAGTTTTCTAGTTCTTCGTAATTAACGTTTGTGTACGTCATCATTCACTTCCAGAAAATTTTAGCGCAGAGGGGGGGTTCTAACCTCCTGCAAGTCATGTCGCTCATCTTCCCCATCCCTCTCCCAAAAGGGCCAGTAAGGGGTTCTTGAAAAACATTTAATACTGATTATCAATATGAATACACATTTTTCACTTTTGTGGAAAATAAAGATCTACCCTTGCCGATCTGTCGGTTTTCTTGTTCAATCGTTGATGTTAAAAAATCACTTCTCTTCCCTACAGGCAAAATTTCTGTATGATTAATTATTTTTGCTGAAAACAGTCTAGACAGTTTGTATCCTTTGCAGTAAAAAAGCAGAGGAATCTACAAGCACCTGTGTTGTTGCGTTTTTAGTCACTTAAGTAACCACATGCTATCGCATGCCTCGGTTAGCCAAGGCGAGCAAATGATCACATGTCTACCGTTACTGATTTTTTCACTGACAGGCCTGTGCCTATCTTAGGCAGTGCCCTACTCCCAAATTCCAGATATGATGAGAAGTCTTGCATGAGGCAACTCATTGAAGGCCTTGCAAAAATCTAAGATGGATAGATCAACTTGTGGTCTATTTTCAAGCGATTTAGCAAATGCTTCATCAGGTAATTATCAACTTGGTCTCACAGGACCTTCCTTTGGGAGAGACATGTTGATGGTCCTTAACAATGTCCAACTAATCAAGGTATGCCATAATGTGATGGTATAGGATGTGTTCCTTTGCTTTACAGATCAACCAGGTCAAGGACATGGGTCGTTAGATGCAGCTGATTTCACTCCTTTCTTAAAAATTTGGCACTCCACTAATCTTCAGGACCCAGTTGTTCAATAGCCGATTAGCACTAACCCAGGGTTAAATATTCAATCCATAGTTTTGTTCCCAACCTTTCAGAGTAGGAATTGACCTGTAAACTTGGGATTAACAAGTTTCGTAGGGAAATCTGAACAGTATTTTATAAGAACCGTAATAATTTCCTTAGAGAAGCAATTGCGGCAATTGTAATTTTTGCTTAACCCAATTAAATTTAACCCACCTTTAAACAACCCAGCCCTTAAATATTAATTTTGTATTACTCATTTTTTTCTCTTTGTTTGTGTACTTTTGTTTATATTGATCAATGTAATGTGCAATTTATCAATAAATAAAGAAGAGTGCGAAGTTGGCTTACCATTACCTTATCTTCTTATTTATCTGTTAGTAAGCTGAGTCTTCCAGAGGAAGCTTTAGAACGAGCTAAGGAGAAGAACTTTGAAGTCACTGGTTACCAGTTTGTTGCTGCTTCTGAACATTTTCGCAAACCAAGGATTGTGAGGGTTGGAGCTGTGCAGAATCAGATAGTTAAGCCAACATTTGCACCAATTCCTGACCAGGTATAACTATGTTAACCCCATCCAGGGGGGACTGACTATTTTCAAATATGGAGTAGAGTGAGGTACAGAAGCTTAAGTTGTCAGCCTTAATTGATTCTGAGAGTAACTCAAATTTTGTCACTCTGTTGCTCTTGACATCACTAGTAAATGAAAACATTGTCATGGACAAAGTCACTAATCTTGACCACCCCACTCAGGTGGGGTTCATGCATAAATTTGCCGTGTTATGTTAGTAAGGCAACCAGATGCATGCATTGGGGTACAATGCAACACACCAAACTTGTCAAGGATTTCTGCTTTTCTACCAGCAATGAACATAATTGCAGTTATACAGTAATTTACAATGTCTTAATTCACTTCTAAAAACAAGCTTTGATTTCAATTGTTCACTGATCACGTGCTAAGCTAATACACGATTACGCTATGATGAATTCATAATAAGTATGTGTTTTCTGTTTAAGATTGAAGCTCTTCATTCCAGAATCAAAGAAATCACTGAAGTTGCTGCAATGTGTGGGGTGAACATACTTTGTTACCAAGAAACATGGCGTAAGGACTAAATTTCTTTTTTGCTAGTCAACAGTTTACATCCCTTCCTAAGCCAGTGCTTTAATCCTCATTTCAGTATTTATCACTAGTCAGAATGATTGTCACAAGGGAAGAGGGTGATCATGCACATGTTCACTAATACTGTGTGTAATATTTATTTTAGCCACTAAAAACCCTTTTAAACAGAAAATATGAGTTGATTTGACATTGTAAACAATGAAATTATGGATGATCGTCATTGTTTAATGTACTCATGCAATTAAAGCAACTGAAAAAGAGATTCTAGTCTGCATGCGGCCTGTCCAATATTGGTGATTTGCTCTAACCAACTGATTTAGAAAGCTAAGGTTTAAAGAATCCTGAACTAGAGTAACCAATAGCTGTAAATTGAATGGAATTCTTTTAAAGTGAATTAGGTGAATAGAATAACCTTTCTGGAAGTTTTCGTTACGTTTATACATTGTTTTACATCGATTTGACTATAAACACTATGCTACCTACAGACATGCCTTTTGCATTTTGCACTCGTGAGAAGCGTCCTTGGACAGAGTTTGCACAGTCTGCTGAAGATGGTCCAACAGTCAAGTTTTGCCAGGAGGTTAATACCATAAATAATAGATAAATATGGTAATTGTAGTTATAATAATTATGATAATTATCAAAGCAGCCAATATTCATTTTGCAAGCTCTGATTGGCTCCTGAATATTGCAATATCCACAGCTATATTAGTTGATTTTGCCGTGGAAGTCAAAATTACATATTCACCTTTTCAGTCGAAGAAGCTATTCTACAGCAAATACAAAAGAGAGAGCAATAAAATCAATCAAATTGCTCTTCAAAAAACCCAGAACAATGTACATAACGGTAAACAAACTTGTGGAGGAAGCATCCATGCTAAGAATAGAAAAGAGGTTTACATTGTTAATTGTTTTACTGAAAATAAAGTCCATTATTGTCAAAGCATTTTAATTGGTAAAAACTAACAAAAACAACTAACGCCCTCACGGTCAGTTCATAGTGTTGGTTTTATGCCTGGATATTTCCCTCCGTCCCCCTCATTATTGTTACTAACCTTCCCTTCATGGGATAGTTAACACTTATTCACCGAAGTGAATAATTGTTAAAAATCCTAATTATGTTTGCATGCCCTTAAAAGCCCTATTTTTTATGACAATGTTTTTAGTTTTTCCTAAAAATCCTTACTTTTTTACCATTTATAATCATGATTTAGTGTAACTGGTTTCATTGAAATTTCTTTATATAAAATCTGCGTCATGAGTTTTACTGTGGACTAATTCTAAAGATGAGATGATGTCAGTGTGAAAAAGTGGCTTCAGATCTCTAACAAATTATTTGATCCATATCAGTCATTTTACGGCGACAATTGCTTTAACCTTTTCTAATCTCAGTAACTGTCATTTTCATTAGAGTATACTTCTGTTAAAATACCAGTGATAAAAATGTGTATGCATTTTGGTTTTGTTTTTTCTACTTTTTAAAGAGTCCTAAAATAGCCCTAATATTATTGTTTATCCCTAAAACTCTCCATTTTCAGAGAAAAAACCCGTAAATCTCACCCTAAAATTTGTTCCAAGCCAGCCAAAATGCCTGAATTTGACTCCAGACTTGCACTTTTTTCCGTTACACCAATAACATTTAAATACATCCATTTTATGGTGTCAAATTACTAAAAGGACGAATCAACAGTAATTTTGTTAAAATTTTAAGTAAAGAAACAACATTTTTAAGTTTGGCAAACATGTTTCAACATTTGCATATGTCTTCAGGGAAATGCGAGTAATACAACGTAACAGTGCCGTGGTATTTGAGTAGAATAGTAACAATAGTTATAGAATTTTAAAATACAATGGTGACTAATAGCCTGATGATGATCTTATTGATCGAAATCGTTTGCATTTTTTAACATCAATAGAAATATACCTATTTTATCCAATAGTGACTAACGAAATTACAGATTTTATTCGTTTGAGATTGACATACATGTTTGCTGAGAGATGGTTTTTGTAATTGAATATATAGCTTCTCTAATCCTGAGTTCATATTAAGTTGAGGCTTGATCTAAGATTTCAAAATCATTTGGAGAGCTTGAAAATGGGTAATGAGATGAATCAGAAAGGTGCTTATAGATGTGCAAGGTCTTATCACTAGTAAAGTGTTCATTCACGCGTGCAAAGAGGTGACGACATAACGTAATATCAGTAGTAACAATTTTAATAGAGGGGTGTTCAGTTGTAGCTTTATTACAATGTCATATTAAAGCATAAACTGATGATAGTTTACCCCAAAGTTTTATATTCTTATTCCTGCCAATGAACTCATTCACAGCTGGCCAAGATGCACAACATGGTGATTGTTAGCCCTATCCTTGAAAGGGATTCAGTTCATGGTGATAAACTGGCAAACACAGCGGGTAATTTGGTGGAGGACTAAAGATAAAAGTCCAAACTCATTCTTTCATTATAATGTGATAATTATATCACACTACTAAAGCATTATTTTAAATCATGGATTCTGATTGACAAACTGACAAAGAAATAGATATTTGAACAGACATGACTAGAATGCTGCTGAAAATAAATAGCAAAACAGTTACTGTTCATACCTAAACAGCATGTAATGCTGCAATTGGTTTCAGCTCCATTTTAAAAGTCTTTTACCAATTGAAAAACAATTCAGGTGGAGCTACCCACTAAGTGACCACAGTAATTGAACTACTGACTAGGAGACTATTTTAATGTTCCCATAGTTACAATGAAATTAAGTATTTCCCAAGTATTTCTTAACTTTATTTTTAAAAAAATGTAATTTTGTTCAACTGGTAAAGTGATACTAAAACTTTAAGACCCATTTAAAGTATACATACCAGTTTTGGGAGTTTTTTGTATGAATAAAACGTCCTTATCCTTCTAATAGTTATGGCAAAAAAAAATTGATTAAGGTTTTTTTCATGGTGTAATTTGCGCTTAAAGTTTCGAAAAATCACTTCCCGTTTCACCTTGACCGAGCGATGGGAGGCTGGTAACTACTATATTGTTTCTGGTCCGTGACGTCAAAAGCAGAATTTAGTATAGCGTGAGACCGGTCCTGTTTTTACGTATACATGTTCCATTTTCTTGTAAAATATGGTAGCCAGGTGTATATATTGTAGCTACGTAATTGAACACATTTATAAAAACAGGACTGGATTCTCATTGCTAAATTCTGCTTTTGACGTCATAAACGTTACCAGCCTGAAATTTTTCAAAACTTTAAAGACAAATTACACCATGATTAAAAAATCTTACTCGAATTTTTCTTTTGCCATCACCATTAGAAAGGTAAAGACTTTTGATATATACAACAAACCCACAACTGAAAAAAACACGTTAATATACATATCATTCCTTCCTGTCTAACTGGTAAATGTTTCTTTATATTTTGACGTACACAATACACTATATTATGGTTTAGCTCTGTTTATTCAACCCTGTTGTATTCTGGAAATTTGCATTGCTTCTGTATTTTATTATAATAAAATAAACTTCTTTTTCTTGTATTTTAACCCGTAAGTATATTTCAAGATTAAAATTCAGTATGTGTTTTGCCTAAATTACAAACCTATCAAAAAAATTTTTGTTTTCTTTAGTTGTTATTTCAAACACTGGAGAAATAATTGGAAAATCAAGGAAAAATCATATTCCTCGTGTCGGAGATTTTAATGAGGTACGGTTGCTTTCTACGGTTGCTTTCTTAGACAATTAAGATTTATACCTCAACTATAGCAAGTGAAAAGGCAGATTTAAATGTTCCTTGGGTTTATGTCCTGCATCCCCCATAATGTATCGCTTACGGACAAAATTTATCTAAATATCCACTTTAATACATTTTGTATTCACGCCAGCTAACATTAGAGAGCTTAAAAGCACCGAAATATTTCTTCACGACGGAGGTCTATTTTCTGTGAGTGGACTGAATTGAGAACGGCGTTTTTGGCGTGAATTTTGAACTTTAAGTAGCGCACGTATTACAACGACGGACGCACGCAGGGTAAAAAGGCGCGAAAACTAACTTCGAAGAGCCCAGTCGTAAACAAACTTTAAATTTTTAAAATGGTTACACATACGGCAAAAATCTGGAGCAAAAGTCAGTGTTAAAGTAATTGTAAGTAAATTATTTACTTACAAATAACTTTGTAAGTAAATTATTTACTTACAAAGATTTATTGACAATTTGTTTGGTGCTTGAAACCATGCCTTTGATAAAAAATAACTTCGTAGTTCTGACAGACCAACACGGAGGCAAAAAGCAGCTTGTAGGCCTCCGCGCGCGTGAAGATCACCTCGACCGCATGCATGACGTGTTCAGGTACGCGACATCTGCTGACAGTTTAGTTCCGGTTGGCCCCCGTAACAACAAGAGGGCCTGGTGCTTAAGCTCTCTCATACCTTGAGATAAAGGTACAAAGTACTAAGGGTGTTTTAGTGTAAGCTTGTGCATTATACTTAATTATTATACCTCGAGGACGAATCGGCTAAGAGTCATTAGCTCGTAGGCCGAATGGACTGTTCAAACTCGTAGTTGTAGAGGTCGAGAGATCCAATTGTTTTAGTATAAACCTACTAATCGGTCAAAAAAGGATGTACAAATTAAATTATTGATGAAATCCTCTGATATTATAGCAAAACTGGGCTCATTACTGTTTTGATATGCCATCTTTTCCCTACCAGTAGGCTATCACAAATAGACCTCTAATAGAGTAGCCAATCAGAATGTAGGATGGGTGTTAGACCTTTAGTAGGTTAATACTAAAAGATTATATATACTTCTAATAACATTAATGCGAATTTGTCAACTTAGCATTAATTTTAGATAATGAGCTATATACCAAATTGTAATTTTGATGAAAAACATAGCCACATAGGACAACATCAAAAATGTAAATTCTTTAACTTAAACTTTAATTTTCTGTTGTTTTAGTTGCTTCTAAGAATGTCATGACATCAACATTTTAACTTGTACTGATAAGATTAGCAGCACTGGTCACTGCTATTGTCAATTCATCACCTGAACGTGTTTATAACAAGTTTTTGTTAACGTACTAATTGTTATATAGTAAAACAAGACATTTGTTTTTGTAATTAAGTATTTGTTTGTTGCAGGTTGTCAGTTTAGCAGTTAATCCTGAACTGTTTGACAGTTCCCATATTGCGAAAGATGCAAAAGCCAAAGTAAAAAGAATTCTTGACAGTGTCAAAGGCCATAGCTTAGGTGAGAGAAAGATATTGAATTAACTAGCATTCATACTTTCCAAACTTTAGTTTCAAAAAAGAAGTAATTTTGTTTGCTAGTACACTGATATAATTATAAATCAAGGCGGTTTTCTGTTAATACAAATTATTCAGAACTTTATTATTTTGACAAATTATTATGATCATAGTTTGAAGTCCTAAATCACAGGAAGTAAATTGCAAGGGTCAATACTTTTATTCCTCACCATTATCTCATGTAATGTAACACTATACTTCTATCATTCATATATGGAGTTCCCTGAAGACGTAAAGTGGAAATTGGGATTAGCAGGTTTTGCCCTTGCCCTTGCACGTGCACCCGATGCACCCCCCCCCTGTGTAGGCGCCTGAAGCCATTGGGAGTGGGATTTGGTCACTGGGAATGGGAAAAAAATGTTAAAAATCAAAAATGGGAATGAGATTTGAGAATTGCAAAGTGGGATTTGGAAAAAAAATGAACTGAGAAATTGGATTGGTACCCAATCTTCAGGACCATATATGAACAAGTACATCTGGTTGTTTATTATTTAATTACTAGGTATGTAGTTGTATGAGTGTTACACTTTTGACCATAGGAATGGATTTAAAGATGCTGAAACTATCAGCTGCTTAGTACACTACTTTATGACAATGTGAATGATCATACTGTACAATTTTCAATTTTTACCTAAACTTGTGTTTTGTTAAGTGATGAATGAGACTAAGTTTTGATTTTATTTAAAATCATCACTGAGAGTTTGTTTCTTTGAAGAGATGCTACAGTATCTGTGTAGCACTAACAAATATCTATTAACTATTACCAGGTGCATACAGTGACTCTAAAGGTCTTGAGATTGTTCGTAAAGATGTTGCAAGATACATTGAGAAAAGAGATGGTTTCCCAGCCAATCCAGATGATATCTATCTTACAAATGGAGCAAGTGAAGGAATTAGAGTAAGCTGCTTTTGATTGTATCAATATTAGTTTAACTCTGGTAAAATCTCTTTGAGACCACTACTTTGCGATTTTGGCTTAGGTACAGGGTCAGTTCTCCAACTTCTTGTAAATCAAGCAATCTTTCTGTTGTAAATGGCTGCTTAAAGAAACAAATTAAATTATAATCCTTACTGTTTGTAATCATTTTTAAGAACTATATTTGAGAGTGTGGTAATTCTACATTACTATATTAACAGTATTTGGATATGTCTTTTTTTTTTTAATAATTGCAAAATAATGGTCCAGGAAAGCCATGTCCATAATAAAAATACTTTGAAGAAGCCAAACTGTATGCTATCTTTTAACTTAAATGTTCATGCTTCTCATACCTTGAATATCTCGGCTCTGCATTGAAGTGACCAATTTAATGGGATTTCATTTATGAAATAATTTGGATAGTACTGTATGTGTTTCAATTGGTCTATTAGTGTGTTTTTATAGTACTATTAAGCATGAAAATGACGAGCAATATGGTTGGCTGTCTCCAAATTGTGAGAATTTACAGTTAGTTTCATGAAACAAATTAAAGTATACTTGTAGCATGCTTCATTTGTTGTTATTCTCTTTGTTAAAACAGAAAATAATAATTTTATAAAGAAAAAAAACAAAAACATGTTCTCCGTGCCTTCATAAACCTCTGCAGAGTTTGTGAGAATTTTCGAGCAACTGAAAATCCCTGACTGTGTCTCGGGTTTTCACTGATCTGCTCTGGAATTCCCCCAGACGTTTGCCTCAGTTGTATCAGGCTATGAAGGCATGGAGAAAATGTTTAAAGTGAAACACTTATTTTTTCAAAATTATTATAATGATAATAATGGGAAAACTGAAAAATTGTACTGCAAAATCTGAAGTAAAATTAATATGTCATTGTACCCCCTCTCTCTCTCAAGGAAGAAAGTGGAAAGGAACTTGAAACAATAATATCTGCCTTGAAAAACCTAGTAATGATTCAAGAAATTATATTATTATGGTTAGGTTATTTCTTGACTGCCAAACGTCTTTTTAGAATTACACTGAAATCACATGGACGGTCACAATTAATAGTACAGACTGTATAGTAAAGACTGTTGTTGAGCTTATACTCAAGTCATTTCTTAGAAGCAATGTTCAAAATAGTTTGACAAAACCATCTGGTTAGTAGATATTGATTATAACAATTGTCTCTAAAACTTTTTTTATGTATAAGTCCAGTTCAAACTCTTGGTAAACATTAATGTATAAAATTATATATTAGATATTAATAAAAATCTAAAAATGGTGGACCTTATGATTCTGAGAGTCAGTGAAAAAAAATTAGCAATTTTAGCAAACATTTAGATTTTAATTAAATTAAATATAATTTAACATTTCTATCCATTAACATTTACCAAGAGTTTTAACTGGACTTATATGTAAAAAGAGTCTTAGAGACAATTGTTAATATCGATGTCTACTATTTAACAGATGTTGTTGAACTCAAATGTTAGCATTGAACCTTAACGTATTAAACCTTTAACAACGTTTATAAACATTCAGTAATTTTGACTGTATAATTATTTCACAAATTACAGTCCATGCTAAAGTTGGTGCAGACCAGTCAACACTATGGTGAAGGGCGTGCTGGGGTCATGATCCCAATACCTCAGTACCCTCTTTACTCAGCTACTCTGTCAGAGTTGAATTCCTATCAGGTGAGCAAGAACATTCCCTTCTATTTAATTTCTTCTTAATTAATCTAATTTTTTTTTATTATGAGAATAATGCTGAACAGTGTTAAACCCAACTATTTAGGTGGGAAATGAAAGGTACCATTGTAGATCACAAAAGGAATAAACTAAAGCTATCAAAGGTTTTGTGAAGGGAATCTGTGATTTGTGAAATAAGAAATATATATCTTCAAATAACTGCCAGTTACAATTATTAGATGTACACTGTAAAATTATCCTACATTGCTAAGTGCAAAATAAATTTTGAGTTGTTAAATTGTTTATGTTTTACTAGCCCATAAACTTCTATAATTAAATATTGTTTTTAAAAACATATATTTCCTTAACATCCGAGTGTTAAACATTTGAAATTTTTGATCTGAAATTCCCTTCTGGTAGTTCTCCTAGGAGTCAAAGTGCATTTAATTGAGTGATTGTCCAGGTTAAAGGTTTCCTGAAATGAACTTGTCAGTTAACCACAACAGTCCATCTCACAGCTATTTTAAACTGTACATCAACCACTCATTAAAATGTTTAATAATCTTTATCTTTTATTAACCACTTCAGACTTGAATTGTTGGTTTCATCTCCATGCATAAATTATTGATTTTAACAATATATACATATGTACTTGACTTATGATAATTCATGTCATTTAGATCAATTATTATCTCGATGAAGACAATGGTTGGAAACTGGATATTAATGAACTTCGAAGAGCTCTTAATGAGGCTAGACCACATTGTGTTCCAAGAGCTTTGTGTGTGATTAATCCTGGAAACCCGACAGGTACTGTACCATTAATTATTATTTAATTATTATTTATATGACAATAAAAATTGCTTAGGATTATTGCAAGTTTTTTTTTTAGGTTTTGGTTGATTTTGATTTACTTCACATCTCACTACAACCTTTTTACCCCAACAATTCTCCATAAAATTTCTGTATAAATTTCAGTCAGATAATTGAAGAGGGAAATGCGGCTTCATATTAATTTATAAAGATCTTTGTAATCTCAATCTGTATTTTGTTTTGTTTTGTAGATATTAAAAAGTTTGAAATGCTAACCTAGTGTTCTTTTAAATATTATGTTGTCAAGAATAGTTAATTAATTACTTGTTGAATTTATGAGGTTTGGCTGTAAATTAATCTTTTCTTTTTTATCTGTGTAATGCTCATGGTATGTGGCCAGAACGTTTACAATTGGGTATGGATAACACATGACTGTATGCTAGAAGCAGGGCTTGAGTAAGATTTGAAGTAGACAGTGATATTTTGTGTTTCAATAACTGTGACTATATATTCAGTAGTCGCTCTACTCTTGTCCTTTATTGTACAAACTAGTAATAGAATACTCTTACATGAAAGCTAATAATAGATATATCAATTAACATATATTGTAACATCCCTTCTGTTTTGCACGTGATTCTTACTCTTTAAATTTGATAACGTTAATTATAAAATTATTGTTAAAAACTATTTTGTTTGCATGTGATAATGCAGAAAAGATTCTACAATGTCCCTTGCTTTTTTTTTTTTTTTCCTTTATCTCCATTAGAATCATATTGTCTCTTAGTTCCGAATATTAATAACATCAAATAATCACAGTGTCTAAAGAATATAAAAAAAAAATCTTGCTAATTTGAATTGTAAAACTCTGGCTCTTGCATGTGATTATTGTTTTTGATGAAAAAAAGAATTATTTATTAAACTTTTTTTAGGTTAAGATCAATTTTGAATGTGGTTCAAACCCTTTTTAACTCTAAATCTATGACTCTGTAGATGTTCTAAATGATAGTTTTGTAAAAAGGATTATAAACAAAGTATATTTTTATTGTACCAACGAAAGTCCTAACAAACTAATTATAAATTTCACTGTATGATTTACAGTAACACTGTCTATTTTGAATGTCTAGTTCTTTTAGTTGCCAAACTTGAGGTTAAGAAATTAATTCATCTTTGCTAATGATAAAGGTACAATATGTTGAAAATCGTAAAGAAAACTTTTTGCCCTTCAAATGACTTAAGTACGTATTCTGGGAAATGTGATTGTATTATGCAAAACAGTTCAATTACACAAATGTTCTGTGTTAATACAGCCATCTTGAGATCAGCTCAGTGGGTTTTGGCCAGGATCAGAGTAACTTTCTTGCATTTTATGTCATTGAATTAACTCCCTATCATGTCCTTTTTGGTGCTACAGGACAAGTGTTGTCTTATGATAACATTCAAGAAATCATCCAGTTTGCCAAAGAAGAGGGTCTGTTTATTATGGCTGATGAGGTGTGTACATTATCTATAATAAAAAAACTCACTACCATAGGAATGGTGTAAATGACAATTATGTACTTGTACTGCAGCCCTTTCTGAAATGGACTTACAGTACCACTTCATACTAGCAGTATGATATCAATCCAACATATTAATTTTGCTGAATCATATGTTTGGCAAATCACCTGAGAATAATGGCATTAGGTTTTGGTATGTTGGATGAAGTTAGAATTATGATACTAAAACATTATTTAGGTCAAAATCAACTAGCACTAAATGCTTTCATCATGTTGTGCTCCCTTTGGGTTCAGATCACTGGCCTGGGTCAGCAAACAAAAGACCTGAGTTTGTTTTCAAGTGCATTGTAAACCATGTTGGCTTTTCACAGCAAAATACTCTGATCAGTGGTTTAAAATGTACTTCGAAAGTCAGATTTTTAATTACTTGCAGCATCGATAAAACATTTCTTTAAGAACTGATTAATTCT
>JAOBBB020098473.1:0-13359 GCA_025331005.2 Zoanthus gigantus
GACCGGGGACAAATCCCAAATATGGCAGTCACTGGACCGAATCGCTAATCGCGACATGAAAAAAAAAAAAGAAAAAAAGAAAAAAGAAAAAGAAATCGAACCCAAACCTTGACTCGTGGTACCACGAGTAACAATGAGGTTCAGAGTGACCGAAAATCAAAAACAATTTAAGAACAAGCTCAGGCCGAGCCTGAAAAAAAGTGAAAATGTTTCCAGTTGAAGCTTTACTGAATCTTGTAATTAAATTTACGTTCGCAATGTGCACCGTAAGAACACAGAAGCACCGTTTGCCATTTATTATATCTACTGATTGTCCCAAATGATACACGTATTCCTCAAAATCAGCATTGTTTTTCAATGCCTCGTCTTTTTGTTATGATTTCTCATCATTTCAAATCGCTCACAGAAATAAGAACAAATTAACAACAAATCGAGACTGAAGCAGCCAAAAAATTAAGAATAAGCCTCGGCAAAATTTACTGGTTCTCATAAAAAAAGAGTGTGTATGCCGATAATCATATCAGTTATTCATTTTTATGTCTAACTAAAATAGAAAGTCATTTTAGCAGTTCTAAGCTCAAGTTGCATAGTTTAAATGGCGCACAAAGACAACGGAGTTTTGTAAAATCGAACCCTCGATAATCCTTCCAAAAGATCGGCAAACTCTACTCAAAAACGCTTAGAAACTCAGTCATCGTGAGCTGCAAATGTGACGCCAGCTTCGGCGCTTTCGTTAGCGTGAGATTGTGAAAAATTTGAGGTTGTGTCAGTATGGAGACGAGCATGCCCTGTAAGCGGGCTGTCCATGTTAGCAAGACGAATTTGTTCAGGGTTTACGTGGAAAAATTCTATTTCGGCAATTGAGACGCTGATAATTGTTCCAATAAAGCTCAAAAATAAGCAAACTTCCATTTTCCTGAATTGTTTGTTCTTTACATAACACAACAACTCAACAAACAAAAAAAACAATCTTTTAACTGAAAGTTTAAGGTAAGAGTTTCATTTCAAGACTTACTTGAACTCCTCAGTGCCTTCTTTGGTTTTATCTGTGGGGCACATGCGCAGTTCAAAACTTTTCATTCCAGTAGACCAGGACGAGTAATCAGGCGTTGCCCATATCTTTGAAAAGCTTGTAGGGATCTCGCTCTGTAAACGGGCCACCCCGCCTTCTCACATAAACCGAACAATATTTTTGTATAGAAAATAAGCATACGGCAGGTCTCGCTTAATAGCACCAAGTAAAGCTAAATCCTTTACAGGCCAAATGGCTCATGGATGCGGCGCTTATCTCCAGTTTATGTGGTGTTAAGTGGATGACTGCACTTTGGAATGCATCGAGTTGATGCTACAATGAAAACGTGAAAAGACATTTTTTAGAGTTGTCGAGACAACGAGGACGTAACAGCAAAAACTTTTCTAGTATTTGTTTAGCTTCGCGAAGAAAGATTCAATCGTTTTTCTACTGACAAAGTGTTAGGCAAAAAAACAAAACCCTAATGACCCGCACAAAAAAGTAAAGAGTAAACGAATAATGTGATTTTTCTGAGCCGTCGTCGTTAGCGTTTCCGCCCTTGTTGCTTATGAAAGCGGAGTGCGCTTACACGGAAAAGAAGGTTATACAAATATTCAAATCTCGGGGACCTTGTGGTCGGAAGGCGGAGATCTTGCCAAATGCGCAAACCATGCCCGCCCTGGATGAATTTAACAACATGTGTATGGAAGTCCACTTTAAATTAAACAACGATAACAAAACTTGAGTTTTGAAAAGATTAGTAAATTGGAAACTTCGAATTTCGGACAAAGAAAATATTAATATGAATATCAAAATTTGAGGCTTGTAACCGCACTAGAAAGCGTCCAGTCTTGTTTTGAATTTTCCTATATTTTTCTGGAATTTACCGCAACAAAAGTATGTTGTTTTGAAACCTTTCTTTCCGAGTTAAAAGATTGGCGTCGAGAGTTTGAGATTAGGAGTCCAAAGTTTATCAGTGTCGTAGGTTTGAAAACAGGGTTGAAATTTCGGTGTTGTTGGTTCGAAATTATGTTTATGGGGTCACGAGTACAGGGCTGAGTTTGGTTTCGTGGGTTGAAAATTATAGGTTCGGAATCATGGGTCCAGACCGAAGAGTTTGGTGTTGTTTGTTTGGAATTAGGCATAAAGATTCATCGGTCTATGGTCATGCATTCAGATTTATGAGTACCAGCTAATAAATTGTCAGTCATTATCCATAACAACATCAACTTCGTCATCCTTTTAAATTACCTTCATGCCATCGCAGTCATCCACAACTGCGACGGAAAATAGTCTTTGTTACTGTCAATACAATTATTATTAATACAGTTACAATCAGCCCACCTCTTCACTGTGTTTATTGTCATCATCTTCAATTATTGTGACTAAAAATTAAGTTTTATCACACTGTTTTGACTAAGGCTGCCTTTTTATTCTTACAAGGACAGCGATTGAAATTCAAGTCCTTACAATACAATCTTCTAACTCTTAGGAAATTGACATAATTATTTGACATAAGATTTTGATCCGCTTGCTTTTTGAACTTTTTCCATGATGATGTGTTCTGAGAGTTCAGAAATGTTGGAAGCGTGAATTTGAACATGTGCGGGCTGGATTTCACAAGTTAAGGAAAACAGCTACAGTCACAAACTACTACTGAGGCAAGGTTTCTTTTACAATACACTTGAACTTCAAGTTGTATATTATCAATCTATTCTTTAATGTCTTGATTTTTGTGCAGATAGGTAATAATATACTTTACATTTACAAGAAAGTTTTGTACTGAAAAACTTTGCTAGTTTAACATTTAAGAGGATACAGCAAAATGTGAATCCATAGCTGACTTGTGTGAGCTAATCTTCCCCTTTGTCATCGGTTTTACCCGCTCTCCAACCCACGTGATAAACACAAACTTCACAGTAGAAATTTCATCTACAACGTCCGTCTGTTACCAGTAATGAACAAATAACAATAATAATAATAATAATAATAATAACCACTATGTTTCGGTGACAAATCTTCTAGCTGGCCAAAGGCCTACTAATTGGGGATACCATCTTTACCACACTAAGATGGACAGAGACCTTTCACATGAGAGACAGACAGACACACACACACACACACACACACACACACACACACACACACACACACACAAACACTTATATGTCTCCCATGGCCTACGGTCAAACGTCCTTATCCGAGAAGTCGCGAATGTCTAACCATTTGCAGATATTAAGGCAAAAGCAGCACCTTCTCCTCAATTATTTTAAGACCCCGAGTGTTGGTCCGGCCGGGAATCGAACCCAAGCCTCCCGCACGACAAACCGGCACCTAACCAACTAGGCTAATCAGACGGCGGTGATCAATCATTGTAATCAATGCCAAGATATATTCTAGGGTACTGGAAAACTTAAAAATGCATCGGGTCACATTCATGTGGATGAAACAATCACATCTGTTTTCCAGCCTCACAGACCGATACATTTTGATATTTGGAAACAAGTGGAAAAATAGCTGCAAAACCTCAAGGAAGTAGACATCATTAGGATACAGTAGGCCTAACACCATGGGTACCGCCTCTAGTATGTGTACCGAATCCACAAAATCCTAATGAAGTTCGCCTTCTGCATCAATAGGCAAATTCCTAACACTGTAGTCAAAGAAGAAAAACATCCAACACCTATCATTGAAGAGGTTATATATGTACATGGTTTGAATGGTGCCTGCCATTTCTACAAGCTAAACCTTCGACAAAGATATATTCAAATATCACCTAGGAATTAAGCGCTTTATGACTAGAATAATCTTAACTTCCGATTGTCATTTACCCCAAAAATATTTCAGCAAGAAATCCAAAAGGTCTTGCAAGTAATACTAAATATAAAACTTATCAGCAATGATATGGAAATTCTCAAGAGGAATACGTTACAACCCTTCGAGATGTCATTTATCGGCACATACGAGATACGGGGCTCACACTTAACAACTCGAAGTGTGGATTTAACAAACCTCATATGGATTTCTTTAGCTATACCTTTTCAAAAGCTGGAATATCGCCAGACCCCGAGAAAGTCACCGCGATGCCCAAATTCCCAAGACCTCCTCGGAAGTGCACTCGCAATTTTCTTGGGCTGAGAGCTTTGTGTCCCGTTTCATTAACGTGGAAGGGTTTATCTGAAATGGCTGTTGGCAAAAAACGCAAATCATTTGAAAACTGAACGTTGGAAAAGGTACTAACTTGTTTAAGGGACCGGTCATTATTTTTCGCCTGGGAAGAGCGGATGATTTTGGGGGGGATTAGTTTATTTTCAGGAGAACAAAAGGGGGAATCATTTGCAAATGTCAGCTTTAAAAAGGGGGATCACTCAAAATTTAGAGATATTATAGTGTGATATAACTGCAAAGGACTGAGTCAATGTCAACTTGAGACAGTCAATGTCAGTCTGAGACAGTTTGAGATCCTTCTTTGAGCTGTATTTTCTGTTTCAATATTTTGCTTATCCAGCTTACCATTTAAAACTTTTGGTCTATCGTCTCATCACGCTTATTACAGAGTCAATCATCTGGAAAATTCAACTATGATTTGTATTAAAAGTACGCTCGCCTGTGTAAATGATAAATGGCAACAGAACCGTTGTTATAAAACAAAAAGTGTACAAAGCATTCATTTTGGTTTGTTCTCTATATAATTATTCCACTCCTCATTCTGTCCGTTGACTACGATTCATTTTAGCGATGTTAGTGACGGCTTTAAGCTCATTCACCGGACTCGACAGCTTCGACTCCCTCATGATCAGCCTCGTTACCAGTTTCTGCGGAATCAGCAATTTCTTCTTCGTCTTCATCAGATTCAGAATCTTCGCGCTGCTTCCTTTCATTACCTCTTGACTCTAAAAGGGCCGCTACTTCTTTCAGATTCTCCTTAACTGTGTCACAGAATACATTCTTCTCCAGAAGCCAGCACAATAGGTCTAGATGTAAACGCTTCGAGAATTTTGCCGTAAAGCCGGCATTGATTTTAACGACAAGTTTTTCTGAAAACCTGTTCTTCTCAAAAACTTGGTCGGCGATCTCGACTGAAGACAAGTTACCAAGAAGAGTGCGTGCCCTCTGCTGCAGTCTTTTCTCCTTAGTCTTCTTGATCTTTCTATTGTTTTCATTTTTCCTTCTTGATTTTGCTGATTTCGGCAAGCATGAGACAAAAGGAAACCTACGTGCCAGGCTGATGTGTGTCGTCCTTAATTTATTGGATACTGACTGAAATTCCCCGTGTAAAGCAATGACCTGCTTACTCGCTTCCTCGAGATATTGCAGTTCATTACTTGCAAAAGGTTTAAGGGTGTGGTCTTCAAGAAACAGGTTACTCCTTTTGCTGTCAATGAGTGACTTTAAATCACCCGCAGAATTTAAGGTGATATTGACAGTGTTAACACAGGACTCACACTTAGAAACGTCACTGCTGTTAAAAGGCACTGCATCTGTTTGGAATCTCTTTATGTTTGGAATCTCTCTATGTTTGGAATCTCTTTATGTTTGGAATCTCTTTATGTTTGGAATCTCTTTATGTTTGGAATCTCTTTATGTTTGGAATCTCTCTATGTAGCTAAGTCACAAAAAATCTAATTACGTAACGGTCTTATATCCTAACTGGCAATATGTATAATTTGTTCAGACAAGACATTTCGAACGAAGTTCGGAACGAGAAATTAGCCTATATGAAGTCTCACATCCTTTAATCTGAAGACAAGGCAATAGGCCTTATTCGTATTCCCATCAGACTGGACTGGGACGAGCGGTTCTTTCGCGCTAAAGCGACAACCTTCCCTCTATGACGTCTAGGGTAAATTCTGTAGTAGAAGAAGTTAGAAATGCTAACGAGACAGCAGCCGATTTAGTAACGTTGCGTCTGAATTCTAAGAAAGAAAATCTTGAGAGAAGAATACATGCGAAAGAACAACTTTACGATAAAAAGAGAAAATTGTGGTCTAGCAAGACGCTCGAAGAAATACAAAACGAGATCCAGGAGCTCAAAGAAAACATCAAAGAAACTGACAGACTACTTCGTTGCGAACTTACTGATAGCTCCTATCAACGCAAAAATCAAATGGTTAAGCGCCAAGCGACAAGCCTCATTGAAAGTAATAGGATAAAAAGGCGAAAACTGTCAAATCAAGGCCCCAAGTCTAAGCTGGATGAGGATGATGAAGACTTCATTGCAAAAGCTATAGAAGACAAAGCATCTTACCATGGCAGACGTCACGATACAGTCCTCTATACCGGCCAAAGAGTAAAGAAAAATAACCTCCTGTCACTAGCCAATTACCGGCTGGTTCAGCGTGGCAAGAAGTTGATTCGATCAGCTACCACAGTGTACAATAGGGAGAGGCCACGGAATAAAAGAAGCCTGCAAGCCAAACGTCATAGAGGTAAAGGTCTTTTTTGTTGGAAGAAACCTCCCAAAAGCAAAGAAAGAAATAACAAAATACTCACTACCAGCAAGCTCATGTTAAAAACATTAAAATGCGATTTTGGGGTGCAAGAAATGCCGAAGCCAGAAAATATTGCTTCATGAGAAGCATAGATGACAAAGCTTATTTAAGACCTGGTACTTCAGACTGGTTTCGATAAAGCGAGAAACGTTAGAATATTGACATTAACAGATAGTGACAAGGCAAGAAAGTTGCCGAAATACGATTGGCCAGAGAAAATAGTTTATGTAACTCCAGGATCACATCGAATATTCACTAAAACTAGCATCATGACTGGCACTGATGAAAAGCTTATTACGGAGAGTGATCGACACCATGTAATTGTTAGGCCAAAGGCAATAGTTGGATCGTCTGGAAGCGTCTGGGGAAGTGAAACTATTCGCATGATTCTTACAATGAATAATTTCTGTTTCAATAACAATCACAATCTCCATGAAAAGCATGTTTTATGTGTTGTTCCCTACTTATTCCGTTAATCTGCAATGGGGAATGGTAGAGCACTCGACGACACAAATTCAACTGCGAAGTACCTTTTATTGTAGAGCGTTACTTGTTCTCTGCTCATAGACTCCTAGGTTTTTCATAGCTTGTGACCAGGGAACACTATACAGAACTATCTGCCTAAAACTATGAAAACGATAGACTAATTCATCCGATCATATTTTACGTCCGTATTTATGGACTGAGAGCGTCTTTGCCTTTGCAGGGAAAGAAACCGGCCGAAGAGCTTGCTTACAAAGTTGAAGGCATATTTAATTACGAAAGAAAGACTATACAACAAAAAAAATAGTTTGAACAAAGGTAACTTATCTGAAAAGTGTAAGAACAAAGTTTATTTATGTGACAAGTGTCAGAACTAAAATTTTACAGTTAAGGATGCTGCGTCGGTGTTTCAATAGAAATAATTTAATAAACTAGTAATAATTATGGATTATGTAAGTGCGTTCGTTCAATTGTAAATCGCGGAGATTTCGCTTTGTCGTTAGCGTTGTTAGAATCATAGAGCAAAGAGTCGAGTGATTTCTTTTTTTCTCCTTGGAAGGAGCTTTTATTAAAAATTTTTTTAAGAGTGCTGTCTTGCATATTATGTCATGAATAATCGTAATACTAGAGTGCACAAAAAGTACAACAAAACCTTCGATCAATTTCTTGCGCATAAGCGCTTTGCATGAAGAGATCACGTGACCTGTCTGGGTTTCTAAAATCAGAGAACAAAATATCTAATGTAAATTAGAAGTATCATTAAATAAATATGGTCATCATATTTCAACAAATTGTTTTATTCTTTTCAGAGAAATTCTTCCATTACTGAAAAATACAATACAGCGATTGGGGTATCAATAGAGAAAAAACCCTCTGCTTTCTCCACTTGGCTGATTCAGTGATTGCGAACAAAATAACAACAAGGATTTGTATGGAACGCCATAGCTGTCTTAAGTCACCGAATATAATGATAAAAGCACCGAATATAATGACAAAAGTACTGCATATAATGATAACAGCACTGAATATCATGATGAAAGTACCAAATATAATGACCAAAGCACTGCACATAATGATAAAAGCACCGATTATAATGATAAATGATGACTTAAGACAGCTATGGCGTTCCATAGAATGTGACGCAACATCTATAAGATATTGTACGTGCTTCGTTTGAAAAACAGGAAATTTCCATTCGCAATGTAACTGATCAACATTCAAGATTTCCTTGACAAATTTATCCTTGACCTTCACAAATAATTTATATTCCCTTGCCAAGGAAATCCTTGTAAACAGGGTGTTAAACAGTTAAAAATATCAAATCTTTATAAAGGCGGAGGCAGCTGTAATGAGAACTATTCTTATAGTTTAAACACCTATACTATCGCTATTGTTCTATGTTTACTTCTTATACGTGTAAACGTGGTAAAAACCATTTCATTTTCTGTTGTTTGTGGCAAAACAGATATTTGTGCTCAAAAATATTTTATAGTTTCTTTCAGAATATCGACAAAAATTCGTATTATAGATCATCTTTAATTAACATCACAAATGGTGTAATATTTTGATTTTTTTAGGAGGACCTTTGAACCAAACGTTTTAGCACTTCAAAATAAAACTGATAGTTAGGAAAACATATTTTTTTCTATATCTGTGTCATCTGTGGCAGCACAAACTTTGCGAGATGTTGATCACCCGGTTCGAATCAAGCTGTTACCAATAATACTGTCCAATACTAATGAGCTTAGCCTTAGGTAAAGAAACACCTTTATTGGTATAAATTTGTATAACAAGAGTTTCTACGTCAGTCGCGTTGTTTGGCAAACCTGAAATATCACCCAGCTATGTGTATACTGTATAGCTATTGTTTAAACACCTGAAACTGAAATTCATACTAAAAATGAAAGAAACAAGTTATCTAGGGAGTACCGAGTAGTATTGTTAAATCCAAAAATAATATTATTTGGAAATAAAATTCATCTCAGAGTCGTTACATCATCAGTTCAAATTCATGGTACCGCGGCGCCATCGGGACCAAAATGGCCCCTTCTTTTGCTAACCTTTTTCTTGGCCGTTTCGAAACTAGTGCTCTAAATAACGCTCCATTCAAACCTTATACTTGGCTTAGATATATTGATGATTTGGACGGAGGGCCCTAATAACTTGGCAATTTTTATTGATTATCTTAATAACATCCACCCCACCATTAAATTTACCATGGCCAGTTCTTATCCTGCAACTAATGTACCATTTCTTGATGTTAACATTTACCTGGACAATGGCGTGATACAAACTGGCCTCTACTGCAAACCTACTGATAAACATCAACATTATCAAGCAAGACTTACATGCTCTCGTTTGTAAAGTTGTACACGAGTTTTCCTACAACATTTTTTTAACAATCACATGCAGAACTCAAAGTCAAACATAACAAACACGGGAAAACAGTCTCACGGCCACACTTCCAACGTTTTATTTTATGCGACGGATAGATGTAAGTTAGAACACTCACAAACAAAACACTAAACTCCTATTGCCGGTTTTCACCTGACGTCATGGCGGCCATGTTGGTGTACTCTTAACAAAAGAATTTTGATTATTTCTTTTGTTCGGGACACCAACATTGCCGTTATGTCTATTGTCTTTTGTTTCTCTTGCAATTGGGATTTTGTGAAAACCAAGAATTGGGCGACGGATGTTGAGAACGGAAGTATCTAAAACAAAACAAAATGTTAAATTATTTTACATATATTGACCGTGCAGCTAGGACTGAATGATTTTAATTTAAAGTACAACATAGACGCGTTTGTCCGCAGTGCAGTGTGTAAAATGGCGGTGTAGGGCATTTAACATTTATTTTCTTTCGATTTATTATTTATAATGCAGGAAAAGTGGTTTTATATATAACTGTAACAAAAAATTAGACCCTCGACATTTTACCCTCGACCCTCGACCGTTGACCGAAACCCAAACTTTATGTACGCACCAAAGGCAAGGGTGAAATCGAGACCATATCCATAGGCATGACAGCCATGGCACTATGTTAATAGTTTCTCATGATCATGATGCGAAGAAACATCTCATTTTATGCGAAAATAACAAGATTTCGAGGTGCATTTTGTTCACGGTATGTGGATATTTAATGAAAGTTCTGTTTATATTTATTTAAAAGGTTTTTTTACAAGCTCATGGAACTGAAATTTAATAACGTGTTTAAAATATATCCCAGACGTAGATAAAAATATTTCGTTTTCTCCAGAAAATCATGAAAATGTTTCTCCTATAAGATTCATCAGTTGAACATCGTCTATAATATTAAAAATTAACATGTGAAATTTGAAAACAACTGATGTGAATAATTTTAATTAAAATTAGACATTTTGTACATTGATCGGAAAAAAAAACTTTTTTTCTTTCCAGAAAATCGTGAAAATGCTTTTCAGGTAAGATTCATCAGTTGAACGTCGCTCATAATATTTTAACAAGTTAACATGTTTTTTTTTTGTTTTTTTTTAACAAGCATTTAATTGTCTAGTTGTAAACAATCCTGATATATGAGCTTTTGTTTGCTAATCGCACTCGGTGGAATTCTATTTTGATTGACAGTTGTAGTGTTGATAATATCCGATCAAACCGTTTCAGGCCAAAGGGTGAAGTGCACGAAATGGGTCTACTTCGCAGAAAACTGAAAATAAGCTTACTGACATTTCTACTAGTTGTTTTAATTATCGGATTGTTTAACATTCAAATGTCATTTAACATTTTATCTAACAAACGGAGCCACGCGCAGTTGAAGTTTACCAAGGATAAATGTCCTCGGTTTTCACTTCATAATTATGATCACTTCAATGTTTCATATGGTGTTTGCGAGCCTCATCTACCAACTGACCAGGACTGTGAATTTGCCAAAAAGTTATATTTTTTAGATCATAAATTAACAGATTGCACAGATAGTTCCTATGAAAGGCAGGTCTGTAAAATTGTAAGACAAAGCCAAAGCAATTTTTCGGATATTGGTTTTGTTTGCAACCGCGAGCTTTGCTTTGAGTCCAGCGATAGAAAAAACTTCCAGGTATACATGTTGAACCCAAAAGATGGAGAGCTGAAACTGAAAAAGGAATTCCGAACTTTCTATGAGATGGAACAGGGACTACCGAACGTTCTGCACGAAACGATTAAAAATAAGTTTTACTTCTTTTTCCTTCGTTGCAAGAGTCGATATGGTTTTAAAAAGCAACAGATATCACAGTTAATGCCAATCGACCCATGGATTACGCTACAGCGTGGAAACAACAGAAGTTCGCCTAATTTCCTAAACGTAAACATCTTGCTTCTTGACTCTGTTTCCAGGGCCCATTTTTACCGGTCTCTTCCTAACACAATTAACACGTTTAGACAATGGGCCAATAAACCTTCTGACTCCCCTGCTAGCGTCTTCGATTTTGAGCTCTTTCAGGCTGTTCATGGTCACACACAAGAGGTGACACGGGCTCTTTTTAAAGGCAGTTTAGGACCGCCAAAGTCTGATGCAAGTTCAGTTGGGATGGAAGTACTATTCGGTGCTTTTAAGAATGCAGGCTACCAGACAATGTGGCAAGAGGATTTATGTTTCAAGGCGATTTGGGGATTAGTATATGATGTTGGAGCCGGTAATTGGAATTCCTTACAGGAAAAACTGCGACGCACTTTTATTGATCACACAGGTAAGTAAGAATTACTGGTAGGTTTTGAAATAGCTTACCGTATTTACCCGCGTATAATACGCACTTTTTTAACTCTAAAATCGCCTTCAAAATTGTGGTACTGTGCGAACCATGTTTTCTTATTCAAACTTTGCATAATAGCATCTTCACTCTAATTCATGTCGGACTCTGAATCAGAATTTGAAGGTTTTTACATTTCTGACTTTTGATCTCATTGACGATGTTTACTGGTTACGAACATTACCGTAAGCAGATTTTGAAAGTCAAAGATTTGTTTATGACTTTGTTGTAATGATTTTATAAGCCATTGAGCCTATGAAACTGGTTTTGTGTTAGTATTGCTTCTTTATTTATGATTTAGAGGTTTTGTTGTGTACGGCATATATCTATATTTTTGCATTTGATGGATTGATTTTTCATATCAAATATTACCTTCAATTTTTAATTTTTACTGAAAATGAACCCAAAAATTGGGATGCGTATTAAACGTGGGCGCGTTTATACGTGGGTAAATAGTGTAACTATATTTTAAAATAATAAACAGCTACAGTCTTTGCTAACATAAGGTACTAATTATAATATGCGTAATTTGCATCTTAGTTTTTCTTACGTCATAGGTTTTAGGATACTATGGTTGAAAATTTTAAATTTGCTCGATGTTTTTTCGCCGAGATGTAGGACGCTATGTCAGAAAACGATGAGCCACGTTTTTTAAAAGTCATATAAAAAATCAATACATTATTAAAATAATATTTCAGAGCTGTTTATATTTGGAAAATTTAAAACATCGCAACAACGTGGTTGCAGATCATCAATAGACGAAATAATTTGAAACTCTTTAATTAACTCTCTAAACAAATAAAAACTGAAGCTTTGTTATCTAATTTGATATCGATAAAGGAAAACAAAGTACTTTTTATATGTTTTGGTAAACGTGTTTATTTGACTGGTTTTGTGTCAAATTCTGCTATGTTTAAACATGACGCTGCACACAGCGGGTGCGGGTTTCCTGCAGCATAAAAATGAAATTCTTTAACACATCGAACAGTTCTCTCATATTTATCCATCGATTTTAAAAGATTAAGAAAGAGGGAGAAAAGAAAGTCGATCAATTGACGTTGGAGGATCAGGATCAAGTCTACTGGTACTGTGGTGGCGCGAAGTTTTTCACTTCGAAAGAGATTGACATATTGGCTTTTAATTTTATTGCATACCTAACGATTAACACATTAGTGTACTGAAAAGCTCTGGCTGTTTTAAAGGAAAATAATAAAAAAATATAATGGAACGAATTTGTTCAGTCTTTTTTCTTAGTACTATGTATTTTAGATTAAGTGAGAAAAAAGTTAAATTGACTCAATAATATTAAATATAACTAAGGTCAAGCGTTCACAAATCTTGGTGGACGAAGCGTTGCGTGACGACTTTCAAAACAAACGGGTGCGGATGAGAATACTTTCCCCTAGGGAGGAAAGAGGTTAGGCGGGAAAACGAGCGGTCCGCTCTTGCTGAATGTGTGATTCAAGAATAGGGCCTGGGTACAAGGGTGCTCTGATTCTCCGGCCGGCCAGCTCAATTTAAAAGTTGAAGTTGACCATTTTTTCGTTTTCAACACTAAATTTCTTCTTTTCTTTTTTATGGTGCTACAAAATCTCAGGCTCAGTAAGGT
>JAOBBB020098571.1:0-13354 GCA_025331005.2 Zoanthus gigantus
CCATTTCAAAATTCAACTTCCAAGTATTTTTAGCTTTAAAGTTATTTTTGGAAGTTGGTACCCTATCTTATTTATTTATTGTAGAAACAAACTGTGAAACCAAATTTTATTTTTATTTATGGGTAGAATAAAGATTCTTCAAAATACATCTGCAGTTATATAATCAAAGAGAAGCTGAAAATTTACAGGTATAACTATCACTTGGATAGGAATTCATATCAACAGTTCAATTGGTCCTGATTTGGTTTCACTTTGAAAAAGATAATAAATGGAGTTGAACTTAGATAAAGCTTGAGCAATCACTTCCTTCTAATATATTTGTTTATTTGATTTCTTCTTGTTAAGGTTTCGGCACTTATCTGTTATCCTTTGCTTAATGCAGAGGCTCCCATTCCATCGACCAGACTTCCCATTCCAGCACCTCATATTAGCTTCACCCGCTTGCTTGTAGACCCTCTTTATGTGTGCTGTTATAAGTTACAATAAATTAATAATCGATATATAAGGATTAACGTACTTAGTTAATGTAGTCATTTGAAAACTTACTTCTTATAGCATTGAGGATCATCTCATCAAGCTTTTGTTTATTATTTTGGCTGGACAGGTTTGATGTAGCTTGTATCTCTTTTGTAACAAGGTTGTCAGTAGATTCAGAGACAGAATAGTTTCGGTGGGGGAGTTCTTCTTGATGGCCCTTAGAGAGGAAGCATTAGTCAACGTGGCTGTGAAACAGAAGTTCAATTAAGCTTAACAAGATTTGTTTATAAATACTTTAGAACTCTTTCAGCCCCAAACTTGACAAAAAAATATTATTGTATATAGTATATGTTACACATAAAGAGAGATTAAAGATGTTATTTAATAAACAGTCAAGCAGGGGATGAAAGATTAACAAGTGTTTCAGATGAAGACCTATCATACAAAAATTCTTGATACTCATCCTTGTCAATTTGTTAATTGAAAGAGCCCCGTAAAGGCTTAGTGTAACTTTAAAAACGATTATTTAATACATACCCAATTTATTTTCTTCAGATGATGGTGAGGGGGTAGAGTTAGTTGCTGGTGGAGCTGTAGATGTTACCTAGGCTGCTGTGGAACAATGCTGGTGTTGGGGAGGAGATGGTGTGACTGAAGCATCGTTAGTTGAGGTAGGAGGTGTTGTAATGACACTAGCGGGGGTAACAGTGGCTGCTTTGGGAGGTTTGGGGGTAAATGTAAGGTCTTCCTTGTTATCCAGATCGAAAAATGGTACTGAATCTAATGAAGTGGGAGATGATGACTCTTCTGGCAAAATCAACTGCTTTTTTGGTCCCTTTTTCTGTGATAAAAAGGGATTCAAATGAGCTTTCAATTCAGGATAAGGAACATTAGTGTTTAATTGACTTAAGTTTTGAACACCAAATTAAATTCAAATTTTTTAAGTAATTAAATGTTTATTCATTTAATTTTGTGCTTGTTTAGATACTAGTAGTATAAGAGTTAATACATTATCATCGTATTAAAAATATCAATGAGCATGCAGTATAACTATTTCAATTTAAATGCAATCTGTATCTCACATTTAGGTAATTTTATGCAATGTTGTGGTCTCAATCTGCAGTGAAAGTTGGGAATAATTTATCTTTAATGCAAACAGATTTAGCATACTAGATTTAGCAAGATTTCATATTTTAATTTTATACAAAAACACATGCAATAATTGCCTTTTATGATAAGATATTCAAGGGTTAAAGAGCCTATGAAACGAAACTAGTTTTTTACATTTCTAAACAGATCAATTCAAAAGTACTAAATACAGAAAATTTCAAAGAAGTTGGATAAAATGCTGTTGAGATAAAGCTGCCCAAAGTTGCAGGTTTTTCCCTGATGATTGGCTAGCTCATTATGCATTCAATGTATCAGGTTTCTCGTTTCTGTGACGTATTTTGTTTGCAAACTTCAAAAGCGACATGAGAGAAAATAGAAAGTTTTGCTTATAACTCGATACTGTGTTAAAGCTGTTACAAGAAAATGATTTTATTTTTATTTAGAAACCATTTTATCAGGTTTAAACCATTTTATCAGGTTTAAGCTATTTTTAACTTGAATAAGTTTGCTTTTTTACTTAATCTCTTACATAATCTATGTACTGAAGCAAACAAAATGATGCGTGACATTTGCTAATTTGCATCTTATATAATGGCTAGCCACAAAATTCGAATCTTCCCAAACGCGTAGCATCTCTCTAGAATTTACCTTAACACTATGAAATTTTGCCTGTTTGTCTTCCTTAACATGATCTTTTCAGACATCCAAACTGTTTTCGCTTCATATAGGCACTTTAAGGGTATATCTGTAAAATTTTAATTATTTAAAAAATGTTTTGATATTGAAATTAGATACTCACTTGTCTTTTAGACAAAAGTTGGTCAATTACTTTTTGTCGTAAGTCCCCAACATCAGTTGCAATTTGTGAAACTCTGTCACCCAGTCTATCCAACTTGGCACCGAGATCCAAAGCCAATGTGTGGAACATTTCCTTTGAATGAATCAAGTAAAAGTTATTGTTTTATAACATATATATATATTAACAAACAAATCAATAATTTACATGAAAAATGTTTTATTTTACTTTAATGTGTAGCTGCAGCACAAATCAATTTTAATAGTGCATTTAACAGATCACATCAAGTTGCCAGGTCTACTCGATCTTGTGGCATCTCCCTGGGATTAAAAACCGTGAAATAGCAGTATGGTTCTTTGCGGAAACTTGAGGCAAAGCTGTCTTCAAAATGTTTGCCTTTTCCAGTCAATTTCAACATCTGGTTACTCCCTTTACCACACATGAGTACTCCTCACTGTATCTTTTAAGAAAACCTTTGTACGTTGGATCACGATAATCTCTAAAAGTCTGTTATGCAGAATTCCTCTCGTTGGAAAGACTTGCTAAGGTCTGATATAACCATTTCACTTGTGTAGGTGGCTACCAAACTTGTGCTGGTCAGTATCCAGTATAATAACCTGAGGCTTTCTTTGAGTCAGATGACAATGAAGAAGTTGAATGATGATGAAGAAGAAATGAGAACTTGAGCAATATTAAAGCACCATGGGATGATGGTAGCAACCATTTTCTGTAACAGTACTAACTCACACTCATGTCCTGTCTTTCAGTTTCAAGCTATGTTTACAAAACTATAATGAAACAATTTCTTTAAAATTGCCTGACCCCATCTAAGAGAAATCTTTCAATAGTTTGATTAACAAATGGACAAAATCTTGCACCAAGATTGATTACACCACACTCCACACTTTTTTGTGCCTGTATTCAATAGAATATTAAAAGAAATATTTTGTAATAACACCAAATATGAAGTTTCCATATATTTCTTGCAAAATATGATGTAATGAAATCAACAACAAAATTGTGCTTTTGTTTTTATGTCTTCAAACTTTGAAATTTGTTTTCAGGGGAAACTGTTCTTGGTGTTATTATGGGAAATGAGTTAGTAAAGTGTATAAATATAATATGAAACAAGTATAATTGAAATTACTGTGGATTGTGGTACAGCATTCTTGTCCACGGAATACTGAAATTATTTAATATCTTAATAGTATCTTATTTTGATTGTTTTCAAAAGAAACTAATAACATTATTTTGAGTGTCAATAGTATTTTTTAGTAAAATATTATTTGATAAAATCATTTTGAGGGTCAACAAATTTTTTGCATACATTGGGGCATAGCCTTCCTTGACACTATAAAAGGGTGAACTCTTCTCTAGTGCCAAGGAGGACTTATTATAATGCTCGAAATGTATGCAACAAATTTCATGACGCTCAAAATAATTTTATCAAATAATATTTTTTTGTTGATTCAGAACTCTTCAGGATTAAATTGACAGTTGTGAAAAGGGTAATTGCTGGCATTCCATTCCCCATACTCAAATGTTATCTCTAACTGGCCCCGTCTCATCCAATAAGACAGAGCCAGCTGTTTCTCTTGATCCACAAGCTGCTTCACAAGGTGGCCTTCTCTGCCTCTGCTGTTGAGTTTTGGCTGAAATACTGTTTCACCTCATTGGTGCTCAAACCAGAAATCACTGTCATGAATTTCTGGAATGAGACCAGAGAGGTGAAACAAAGTATTTCAGCCTTTTTGTTGCCACAGATAAATAGTGACGGCTCCATAGAGCACCCAGTTTTGTTCCCCGACAACACCTGCCTTGCTGCTGCAAGTGCTGCACGAGGAATCTGCCTGCAGATTTTGGCATGGTAAGGTTGTCGCACTGCGACTCTTCCAGCCATCCTGGTGTGGATCTTTTGCATCCATAAAATTGATTCTTGGTTCAGAATCGAACCAGCATTGATATTTGCGAGGGACAGAATTTTGGTAGCTATCAGTATAAAAGACAAAAAAGGTACAGTTTTAAAATATATTTACAAAACGTTTTTCTAGTTTTATTGAGCTTTAAAAATAATTTATTTTAAAGATAAAATCTATTTTAATATCAACGTTCGTTGATTCGGAATATTATTTACGTTATAAAGGAAGTACAAATTTGCCACGAATTCAATTTACGAGCTTGCGAAACCCAACCAAAACACGACTCGATTTAAATAAAGTTAAACAACCAACTTGCTTGTACTGTAGTCGGCATTCAAACGGCATGATTTTGGGAATTCAACAAGATTCAAATATATTACTACGTACGTCGTGGTAAGATAAGTTCTGGTAGGAAAATTTTTGCAAAACGATTAATCATTGTTGATTTTTAAATGAGTAAGCTATTGCTATTTACCCTTTTCCAGCTCATTTAGCTGCAAATCTTCTCCACTGCAGCCCACTGAGCACTGCCTTATCACAGGCTTCACAATGACGAGAGTTATTTCTCGAAAGAGTTCATGGTTGAACCCTTCAGCGCCGGGAAAAGAAGCCAACCAAGCCTCCAATTTGCTCTCTTCTCCCTCCGCTACTTCTTTTTCTTCTTCATCAACTTCGCCATTGTAATCCGACTCGAACAAAGCCTCAATAACTTGATCTGTTGTCAAGGACGCCATGTCAAGTTCATAAAACCCGCGCGACTATCGCGCGAAACCCCGCTGACCAAAACGTCAGGCAACCGTCGGTTGATGTTGTCTGGTAAGTTCTTTAATACAACGGGTGGATGGTTGCTTTTAGCGTGAACATAGCTTGGCTCGTTACCAGGTTTCATATAAGGGTAGTATTTTTCTTATCTGAAATCTAATGTCACGTCTAGAAAGTCAACGACTTTTTTATTTGCTTCAATATATTTATATATATATTATATATATAAATTATATAATATATAATTATAATTATATAGGCAGACAGACATACAGATAGATAATATATACATTCATAAATACATACATACGTATGCATATGAAATGTGAGAAATGCCTGGTTTCTGCCAGAAAAGAGATATTAAAAGCTTTACTGTTTGATTTGCACTGACTGGTTCTCTTTGTGGTAAAGAATTTTCATCTCCAGTGCAGTCAAGTATATATGGCTGTCATATTAGATTAGTTATTTTGAAAACTGTCAGGTTTTCATCTTTATCATAAAACACTTCCAGTTCTGGGAAAAGATATCTAACTGTTTCTGAAAGAACAATGGCTTGCTTGGTCAAGTCAATGGTAAAGTGAAGGATGTTGTCAGAAAGGCGATTAAAGAAATTTTTTCGGAATATGCTGCTCCCTTTGCGATATCTTTGCATGAATCCATCTCGTTCACTTTGCTGTAGTAATTCCTCTCCTTCACTGGTTATTTTAAGTAGATAATATTCTTCCCCCCTATCTGCTGAATCAATAGCCATGATGGAGTCTTTGCATACAAGTTGTTTTGGATCATCGTGCTCTTCGATCACTTCGGACCTTGTTATACGCCGTTCAGTCATTCCTTGAGGTTGAACATATGCTACTCTCCAATTCTCAACAAAGGCTTCATTGGAACAGTGCTTGTAGTCTTCATCCAAGCAACTGTTGCAGTAAAATGTTAAATGGCGCACACACAGAGAACCAGGTTGACCATTATCCTATACTGAATGGATTTCATGGTTCCCCTTCACTTCCTTGAATGATCTATTCTCTCTGTTCCTATTTATATTTTCAACATATAAAAAACTCCCGTTTCGCAAGTTTAACAGATCGACTTTGGAACGATGCTGCTGCTGGATTTTCATAATTTTTCTTCAGGTGTTCATAAAAATCTTTTGCATTTTGTATCCTAACCTTTCCCCGAATAACATCTAAGTCACCCATGTGCTTAACATTGCTCCTGCACCATCTTGTGGTCCTTTTGCATGTGAAGTTTCCATGAAATTTCGAATTGTCGGAAACCCAAAATCTGCTCTTGAGTGAGTGACATCAGCCTTGCAGTGCCTGCTCTTGTACTGAGCACTACATCAATCTGTCATCTCGTGTAAAACATCTATGTGGCCACATTTCTTCAGATGTTCGGCAAGAAGCTGGCGACATTTGTGGACTGAATGGTGATCATGTTTTAAATCAGGCGAAATAACAAAAGATGCTCAGTCACCACGACTGGTTCCTCTTCTGTACTCTGAACACCATCTTTCTCTGCACGTGCATGTCTGAAGAGAATAATGACATGTAAAGAAACTTGATTCTGGGCAAAATAGAGTGACTGTGCTTCCTGCTGATATCTAAAAGAATAGTTCACACTGTAATCATGAATACAGCAAGCATGGTGTAAAAGAAGATTAGCCATTAGCTGCTTAAATTGCTCATGCAGCCATGAAGCTCGAAATTGATGTGCTGGAAATCCCACTAATAAATGCTTAAAGTATCGAAACATCTCAGAAGGTTTTGTCTCTTTCTTGACTATCTGTAGCCTTTTTTTATCTTTGCCGCTGCTATCCTTGCAACAAATGATATATTCAAATCTTTCCCACTTGATTAGAGGTGCACCATCACTTGAATCATCTTCAGGAAATAATTTGAACCTATCGACACCACATTGTGAGCATTCTTGATACAAACAGTTTTTTTTTTCATAATAAATGTTGTTCTCTTGCTTCTGACGCAAAGTCTTCTGAATGACATCTGTTAGATGGCTAAACATCAGGCATTGATTTCTAACTTCCTGATTTTCAGCTGTTTCACATGTGGAGACAATTTTCTTTCGAAAGGACATACATTGATTAAACAGCATCCTTGCTTCCACATGTGTGCGGCAGCAACAAGAAACCCTGTCCTGTGCTCTTGGTGGCTTGACGAAAAACGGCTTACACTTCTAAAATGCTCTTTGACCTATTTTTATTTCAGGATATTTTTGCTTAAATTCTATATAAACCTCTGACATTTCTCTAGCAAGTGCTTTTCATGTGACAGGTAGGTCTTTGCTGCAACTCGGTCTCTTACTATATCCTTCTTGTTCCCTGTAGGTCGTGACACATCAGGGCTTGCCCAGAATTCATAAGCTAGCTTCTTTGTTTCATCAGAGATAGCCTCGCTTCGCATTTTTCTTGAAATATCCAGCCACTGTGCATTGTTACTAAGAACTGCCCTACGATGTTGTGTTAGTTGAGACAATCGTCTTCTGTTGATGTTAAGTTTTTTAGCAACTGAACTTCTAAGACGTGATGAAGTTACTTTTTCACCACAGAAATAGCTAAACCAACTTTTATTGCCGTTGTGCTGTCCCTCGATCTGTGATCCTTGTCTGCAGAGACTGCTGTGGCAGCATCTTTAAAAACTGCTCTGGCCAATTGGTGTTCCTGTTGTGAGGGCTTTGTATTTAAAAATCCACTTTCCTCTAAAACTTGCCGTGTTGTTGGTGAGTCGTTAAGACTTGCAATCACTGCTGCTATTTTTTCAGGTGTCTTGGGAAGGAGTTCTTTTATCTTCTTTACTGTTCTTCTCTTTTCATCAAGATGAATTTGTGGATTTTTTTCTGCAACTGCCTGAACTTTTTTTCTCTTCAAATGTCCAAATTGTTGAAATTGCGGTGATTTCTCTGCCCTATATCGTTCTCTTCTTATCTGGTTAAATTCTTCTCTGTGCTTCTCTAAATATGTTTGAAATTTTTTTTGGTTTTATTCTCGTTTCACTTATCTTGTTCTTTCAAGTCTCTTTGAAATGGAGAGTGGCAAATTATTTGATTCCTGTTCAACAAAAAAGAAAAAAAATGAGCTAAATCCTTTTTCCACAAATGAAAGGCAATGACAAAATTAATATTTATTTGCGTAACCCACGAGCATATGTGCAGATAGCATTTTTACAGTCTGCAATACTGTTTCGAGACTCCTTGTCCGGGTACATAGCATCGTAATAACGAAAAACCACTGCCATTTTGTCTTCATTGACTTTTGAACCATTTTTCAGTCAAGTAAAATATTTGTTGATTATTTAAATAAAATGCGGACAAGCCTCACACAGAAGTTTTTTTGGTGAAGTAGACTTATTCATGATTTCTAATGATTGTTCAAATGATAAATAATATTTATCGCTAACATTTCCATAGTTAAAATTACTCACACGATCTTGACTTGACTCAGGAATTGAAGATTGGGAACTATCAGACCGAGAGTTATTTACTGCCTTTGCTGATGCAGACTGCTCAATCTCATTAATGCCAGTTAAATGATTGACAACTGATGCTAGGAACTTGCAATCGAAGTTAATAAATTATTTGTGATTGCTGCCTGCTCACAGAAAAACATAACGGGATTAACAGTTTCTTCTGCAGCTCCTGGAAGAGTCGAGAGATCAACTTTTTCAAAGAGAGCTTTTTCTTCAACAACAGAAAAATTCTCATCTATTTTCTCTTCCTGGCCTGTACATGGTTCTTGCTGTACTTCTGCCCTGCCTGACTGGTTTAGTAGGTCACTAAAATTAATTTCCTGCCCTTGCTCAAAGCATTCTGGCTCAACATGATTAATTCTTTCAGTGGCTCCTGCTCTTGTTTCCTCAGATCTTTTTAGTTGAAAACCACTATGCCTCCCTCTCTTATCTCTAGTCCCCACCTGATGAACCCCCCTTTGCTCCTTTCCACTAGTTCCTCTAACCCCCCTTTGCTCCTTTCCACTAGTTCCTCCCTTCCCCACCACCCCAGCACAAAACCCCCTCTCCTCTACTCTTCCCTCTGAAGATATCTCCCCTTTACCCCCTCTCCATTCCTGTCTTTTTCCATTCTGATGGCTTCCCAGTACACCCTTCCAACCATCCCCTGCCCTCTCTTATACTATTCCTAGGCATGCCCTTACTCCTGGTACTTCCCTGTCTGGCCTTTTGCCCACTTTGTCTCTCGTTTCACAAAACCTCTCTCCTTGTACTCTGCCTTGAACTATTCTCTCTTCTCTCATCTCACAACAACCCTCTATTCCTTGAGTTTTTTCACTATCCCCTTCCCTGTCCATGGCCACTACCCCCTCCTCTAGCACCTCACCAGAAAAACCTCTATCCTCTACTATCACATTGGAAAGGTTTTCCCCAAGTCCTTCCTCTCCAGCTCTTCTCCATTCTTCTTTTCTTCCATCCTGATGGCTCCCTTGAATGCTCTTGCAACAATCCCCTCCTTTCTCTCCCACTCCTTGGCCAACCCTCCGTCCTCGTACTCCCCTTCCTGGCCCATTTCTCCCCACATCTCTCCTTTCATAAAAACTTCCTTGCACATCCCCTTGAGCCACTCTCCTCTCCTCTTCCCTCACCTCCCAAAAACCACACCCCCCTTGATCCTTCCCACTACCCCTAATCCCCTCAATGAAAGGAATCCCTCCTGGACCCTCCCCATAATCTCCCCCTCTCATCTCTCGTGCCCCTTTCCAATAACCCCTTCCTAGGCCATTCCTGGACTGTCCCCCATCTCTCTCCTCTTCTCTACCCCATAAAGAATTCCCTCCTTGTCTCTCCCAACCAATTCCTCTCTCTTCTTCTCTCCATTCCCAACTACACTGTCCTTGCACTTCCTTTAAACAATCTTCTCTCCCTGTCGAAGACCCCCCTTCAAGATTATCTCCAATATCCCCCCTCTTTCCTCTTCTATCCTCCGTACACCATCCCCCTCTCTCTTCTCTCCTAATCGCTCCCCACCATGTTCCCCTCTCTCCACTCCTGCCCCTCCTGCTGCCTGCATACTATCCCTCCCTATCAGCTCTCCTATTCCCTCTAAACCACCCTTTTCACTCTCCTCTCTTCTCTTCATACCATCCCCCTCTTTCTTTCCTATTTCCTCCACACCATCTTCTCTCTCCTTTCCTCTCTCCTCCACACCATTCTCCACTGTCCTCTCCTCTCCCCTCCCAATAACTTGTGTCTTGCCTGATTAGCCCCCTCTCTTTTCTCTCTTCCCTCACAATGACCCTGTCCACCACCCTGACTTGACAGCCATCCTTCTCCCCATGCCCCCCTCCTTTCCCCCCTTTTAGAAGGTACTTCAACTCCACCACTCTCCTCTTCCATGCACGATCTCTTACTCACATCTCACCCTTCTTAGGAACCCCTTCCCCCTTCTGTTTCTCTACTGTACTATCCAGATGGATTGCAGTCATCTCCAGTTCTTTCTTGTTATCTAAAAATGATAATCCATTCATTAGCCTATGAAGTATTATACAGACACAACCTCTAACGCAAATAACTTCAATCACAAAGCCAGTGATACCGAATGCTGCTACTGATTAATATCAGTCACTCTGAAATGCAGGGCTAGAGTAAATTCTACTGTAGCTACCAACCACTTGACAACAAAATTAACCCCTTCCATTTCTAAACTGAGTTTCTGCATCTTATATAATGTTATTGAAAAAATATATATATTAAAAAATGTTCTTAAATGTAAACTGATGATTTACATATCAATATCAAAACTGAAATCAGTGAGTAAACAAAACTCATTCATTGGAATGTACCTACTTTATAACTTTGTAAAAGGTGGTTTAGAAAGTAAAAATAGTTTAACCGAGCACTTTTCCAAATGGCGATCTCTTAAAATCTGAAACATTCTTTAGAACCATTGTTCTTATAAATTTACTCTCTAAATGAGACTTTTGTTAAACTCTTTCATTTGGAAAAATGAATTGACTTGTTCCTTTTTATAAAAAAAAAAAAAATTAATTTGCCTTTTTTTGCCACATTCATTACTTTTGAGCTCCTAATACTCATCAATTGATGCTAATTAATATTATTTTGGTATAATTTTACGGTATATTGAATAACTAAATCTTGTTATTAGGCTACATATATACTAGAGAAAATAATTAACGGTAACTAGTGTGAGGTGCGCCCGTGTTTCTAAAGAAACAATTTAGTGCTAAATATTTAATTTTTACATCGTATAAAAAGAGAAAAACTTACTGACGTTTCGGACATTAGTCCTTCGTTGGACAACGAAGGACTAACGTCCAAAACGTCAGTAAGTTTTCTCTTTTTATACGGTGTAGAATTTACATATTTATCACCAAATTGTTACATATATACTATACATGGCATTGTTTTGCATTAGGATTTGGGTTAGAAAACAATGTTCAAAGGAAATCTACTTACCACCAAGCTGAACAACTCTTGCGTTTTCACTGGGATGTTTTTTTGTCCCACCAGATCAACACTTCTTGACCTGGAGCGGGCACACCAACCTTAATGGATCCCACAGTACAAACACCATGTAAATCCTCCTTGGGAAAAAACACAAGGGCGTACTTTGCCATTTTCGACACTGATCGAGGCATTCTGGGCAAAAATAGGACATTACAAAAAATGACTATCAAATCTTTATAAAAAAAAAATTAATTCTATATTATTATTTTGGTTTGGTTACTTTTAGCTTGGTGCTATAAGTAGAGATATGCGAGTGATTATTACTTCTAGAAAATAACTGTAAATAAAAAAAACACATATTGCACGACAAAAGCATTCCGGCCAGCTTTTAACAATATTTAGTGAGAAAATAAGTTTTTTTTTCTTTTGAAAATTCGAGATTTTTAGGGATATAATTATTAGCAAGAAAATAGGGCTGTTTTGGGGCTTTTATGTAGAAACAAAACAACACTGCTTATATTTCTCTCACTGATATTCAAACTCCAATAAAAATTGGTCAATAAAATTCACAATTTCAAGACTAAAAAACGTTTGAGATTTTTGTAATTGTAAAAAATGACTGATATGAAGTGAATGCGAAGAAGATTCCATATTAAGCAACTTGATTACCAGCCACACAAAAACAAGATCATACAAAAAAAAGTTGGGGGTTTTGAGGAAAAACTCAGAAAATTCCCATAAAGGTAGGCCTTTTTACAGCACTCAAAAGTACGAGATTTTTAGGAATTTTAGGGCCACCAGAATGCCCCACAAGAATATTTCATATGTAAACATTTAAATTCAAGTATAGTAAAAATTGTTTTTTTAGTATTCTTTTAACATTTTGTGTGGGCTTAAAATTAACTTTATTGGAGCAAAATTCTCAAAACACATCGATGTTTTTTTCATTGACAGTTTGAAGTTCAAATATAACTGGTTTTATCACTACGAAGAATGATAAACGTCAATTTATAATTACATCTCCTCAGAATCCAAATAACAAATGTGACCAGAAGTTAGCAGGAAGTTCCACCGCTGTGATATAGTGTTAATATTATTAACTTTAATTTATTACTTTTAGTTTGAGTCTTGAGCATAAATGAAAGTTTATTTTTAACCAAAGAATGATTATTACTCAGGAAATCATGGCTCACTTTCAAAATCCCTGGCAAGTGAAAATTAAAAAGCTACCCTAAACTATTTGAGGCAAGTGATTTTTTACATTGAGAAAGCTTTAAAAAGAACTGAAATAACTGTACTGCATTTCCAAAAGTTTCTCTGTTACATTTATATTGTATCAATCTCACTTTTAGTACAATAATGGGCAGGCAAGTGACTTACCACTCTTCTCAGATCAATTTTACACAAGGAAAGGTAAGCGAGAGCTATTGCTTGCCTCAAATGGCAAGGTCTGGAAAATAAATCGTATTATTTAATCATCTTCATTTAACCAGAAATTTTTACCCCCCAATCCAAAAACACTGTCGGTAACAACAAAAATCAACTGGGGTTAATAATTATTTTGCATCTTTTCCAAAAACACTGTGGGTAACAACAAGATTCAACTGGGGTTAATAATTATTTTGCCTTTTTCAACAACTAGCAAACTTTTCATGCAGATTTTATCATGTTTTACTAAAATATTGTTAATCCATTGTGTTTCTCAATTTTGTGAATGCATTTTAAAAGTTTGGAAGTTGTACATAAATATTTTTAAAAAAACTTTTCAATAATAGAATCAAAATAACAATTTATTAATTACCACAAATAATGAAATATTTAATTAATCTTGATAGAAAAATAATAACACTGTCTTTAAGTAG
>JAOBBB020098756.1:0-13352 GCA_025331005.2 Zoanthus gigantus
AAGCCTAATTTTAAACAAACCCCTTCTTTTGTTTTGTTGAAAAAAATGCATAAAGGACATACATGACTATATTTTAATTTTTTCACACAATCACGACAGCATAATAATATTAACACTGCTAAACCCAAGATGAACAGAAGGAATCCTATTTTTTGATACAAAGGATTATGGTACCTAAACACAACATGATACCGCCCTGCTGGTAAAACGATACTCATAAGATTTGGTGTCACAAGGTATATGGGAGTATCCGACCATTCTTCACTTGTAGTGTCAGTACCTTCACTGTCAGCAGTGAGTCTCGTGTCCCAAGTCACATGTTTGTATCTACAACTCCAATATGGGTGGTATGTCACTTTTAACAGTAAATGTTCAGCAGCAAATATGTCCTGTTTGAGATAAAGATAAAAATTGTATAATTATTTATATTTTATCGTTTTAGCTATATGAGTAAAGGCTAATCAAGAGGAAAATATGTATCTTGGCATAACAACTGATTCTTACAAAGATAATAAAGCGAGAGAAACAAGGTTAACTGTCTAACCTTTGCGTATTCTAGTTGTCTAATGTATCTACTAAACCTAGGGAGTACACAAGGTAAACTGTCTAACCTTTATGTACTCCCGTTGTCTAATCTAGGTATTGTACCTAGGGAGTACACAACAAGGTAAACAGTCTAACCTTTGTGTACTCTAGTTGTCTAATGTATATGTTGTGCACATTGTAGGGAGTTTACAACAAGATATACAGTGTAACTTATGTGAACTCCAATTGTTTTTTGTATGTATTGTACCTATGGAGCTTACAACAAGGTAAACCGTCTAACCTATGAACTTCTCTTGTATAATATATGGAGTGTTACAGTCTAACCTATGTGAACTCTTGTCTAATGTTTGTATTGCAACTAGGAATTACACAAGGTAAACAGTCCAACCTACAAACTCCTGTTGTGTAATATGTATTGTACTAAGGAGTACAGAACAAGATAAACAGTCTAACCTATGTGAACTCTAGTTGTCTTGTGTATTGTACTAAGAAAGTATACATTAAGTGAAACAGCCAAACCAATGTCAACTCCAGTTAAGTAATCTATGTGTTGTACCTAGGCAGCACACAAAGGTGAACTCCAGTTGTCTAATCTAAGTGCTGCACCTAACACGAAGCAATACCTTAAAGAAATATTTCCATGTACAATCCAATCAATCAATCCAATTTTGATCCAGGTTTATCCCTGTAAACGGGGGTGGCTGGATTTACCCCACTCTAACGGCAATCTCTCCAACTCCCACTCTCCATCTCGCTCGATTCAAGGCATCCTCCTTCTCCAAACCAACACTCTTGCCACTCTTGCTCTCCCTCTCCACCTGCGATTTCCATGGTCATCTTCGCCTCCTCTTGCCCTTCACTTCAAACTCCAATGCTTTTCTCAAAACGTGCCAATCATCCGTCCTCAACACACGCCTGTACCATCTCACTCCGATCGCTTTTGCCATCTGAACCACCGTCTCCTTCAATCCCAACATCTCCATAAGATGTCCTATGCTAAATTCCCAATAGTATGTGAGAATAGTGTATCAACTAGTAGTAATTTTGAATAGAATAATAAAAGGCTAAAATATGATAAAACTTTAAAAACTTGTTTTCGACTAAAAGTGATCTTCAGGAGTGATTGAAATATGCAGTAAGTTCCCTTTTAGCCTTTAGTTTGAGCCTTTTATTATTCTATTAACTTTTTATTCTATTAATTTAACGTTTTAAGCGATTTCAATGACATAGTATTAATTTTATTCATGACTTGTCAAATTATGACCATACATTGACCACACATTGATTTCCCATCTTGGCAACTGCTATAACATGTTAAGAGAAACTTGCTGTACAAAATTGGAGACAAAACTCAAAATTTGAAATCCTTTATATTATTATGACAGGAGAAACCCTTTGGTAAACTACTATCAAAAACAATAAAACTTTTCAAAGAGTTTTCGTTTTTGAATAAGTTTGAAAGAAGTGGAGTCTTATATTATACGTTTAAAGAACTTTTTAAAGTTTGTGGGCTTTTGGCTTACTGATTGAAAACGTTTACTCACCTCTCCTGGTTGACCTTCAGCTACTTCGACCACCGCACTATACTCATTTAAAATAACATTTTCTTGCACAATATGTGACCTAGAAGATTTGCTTCGGTAGCTGTTACTGACAACGTCTAAGAAGGTTTCCTCATTAACCATCTGATCATTTATTCTCCACTCTGTAACTTCACTGTAACATTTCCTGAAATCTCTCTCTTTTGTAGTAAAGAAGCTACTGCAATTGGACTTCACGTAAACATTTACAATTGGATGATCTGTTCTTTTTAATTTTGGGTTGACAGCAAATAAAACACTGATTGAGTATAACTTTAGAGTTTTCAGTACCACTCTTCTTATCTGTTTTAAATTACCATAAATTATGCCAGGGGTGTAAACAAACTCAAAGTATCCATGAATATTCTCAGCTCTTGTCCGAGCAAGGATCATTGTGGTGCCATACGATGAGTAGACTTGTAGTTTATTGGCTTTAAGGAATTGTCGATCAAACGTTCTTCTACTTGAAATAAGGAAATGAATATTATACAGACTCATCAGATCAGGAAATACTGTTGTGTTATTGTTCATATCAATGGACTCCAAGTAGAACAGGGACAAACTGTCGTGATAGCCTCTGGAGTAAGTAAGAATACCTAGGACAGAATGTGATCCAATAAACTTATTTATAATTACTATTAATTTAACAAGTGGAAGTTAGACCTTCACTGTTTAAAATATTCTTTTGCCTACACTCAAATTTTGTCTGCAAAGCCTTGTTTTCTAGTTTTAATACAAGAAAAATCATTTACCCACAATAAGGTTTTGCTGTCAAATGTGAATGAATAAAACATCTATTGGAGATCCGGCATTTTGATTTGTAACTCTACTACAAGGGATATGTTATTAATACTCTCCTACTAGCGACAAACACACATTTTCCCATCAGCAAATAATAGATTTTAAATAATTTTTTTTCCTCAAAGCTAATCGGTCAAAAAAAATAGAGTACCAGCTTGTGATCGGCCTGTGAACATTTCCCCTCACCAGGGTTCCGGTACACAAGGTTGCAAGCAAAATTCAAGGACATTTTCAGGACAATTTAATAAATTTCCAGACCAGTGCATTGATAAACAAAGCTAGCAGTATATACTGTACTCAACTTGTCTAATGGTGTTCATAAACAAAGAAATCCTAAAAACTTGGTATCTTGAAGTAGTTCTCTACGACCACACTCAAACTTTGGTAACACCTTTCTTTAATTCAGCAATATTTTTATCAAGGTGAGAAAAGTCCATGGTTAGAGTGTCTGCTCTCCTTCTGAGGGCATTGGATTGGGTTATTTTAACAACAAACTTAACTTTTAAAAAACTAAAACAAACTTCTCTTCAAATTAATTTTGAGCAAGATGTCCTTCAAAAACGTCATGAAGCTGCAGAACGCAATTCGCAGTAAGGTTTCTTTAAATTGTCAAAGACTTCTTCAGGACATTTCTCAAAATGCAATTTTTCCAGGCCTGAATTTTGTTTTCTAAAATTCTAGGACTTCCGCTATTTTCCAGGTTATGCAAATCCTGCCTGTCTGACTCTAACTCAGAAAAAGTTGGCCATAAAAAGTATGAACTCTATTGATATCAGTACCTTTACATCAACCTCAAACCTATAGGTGAATCACAGCTGACCTCGTTGTTTACAATCTACTTCTTTAACATACAACTTTAGATAGAGAATAAACAAACGAAAAAAAGATTTGAAAAAAAAACTTCAGAAAGCTTCTCAAGAGCACTAGTAAATCGTTAAAACTTTTAATATGTTTGTACATTTGGTTTGTAAGATGATATAAGAGTTTGAAAATAATCAAAACAGATTGGTTGTAAAACCACTTACAATAATCCATACATTCTTTGTCAGAACTCTATTACATTGAAAGAAAAGTATTGAACTTGTCAGATAAATCAGATAAAGTTTGTTTTACATTTGTTTTAGAACTTTCAATGTTCTGAACTTCTAATTTTGTAATCCAAAGTATAAACAAACATTTCTTGTGACCTTACCTGGTCTTGCAGCAGTATAGGGAACAAAGGCGAGGTCCCATGTGCTCCCAGTGCCTTGAATCATGAACAAATAAATCATAAATTAACACCCAAGATTTATTTTATTATAACAATGCAATCATATATCAAAGTTCTATACTAAAATAGTTTATATAAATTTGAAAATTTCTAAAAATATGCAAAAGACATGAAAAATATGCACACTGTATTAATGAATTTTACTGCTGTACGTCAAAAGTTAAATTTCAATGTGAGAAGTTAAATACAACATGGATTTTTGCTTTTCAAGTTATCTGCAACAAACTCATAATCATCATCTTTGTTTAACGTCCCTAGTTTCCAACCCCTGGGGTCGGACGTGATATGAGTTGCCTTCACTGCTTTTTATCCTCTCTATGTTTCTATTAATTTAGTGTTACCGGGAAAACCGTGACCACCTAAAATATGTCAGGAATGTTTATTGTCTTCTAACCAATCGTGTTCAAGGATTTCTCACACCAAAACTGCAAACAGAACATCGTTAACATGTCTGGCTTGATGAAATCAAAATAAGTTGTTGCAAGGTAATAAACAATATTTCTTTGGCTAGAAGAAATAATGTTGATTCCGGGTTTGTTTGAACTTTTCTTTATTTCAATGTGCAACTTGCTTTTTCGTAATCATTTTACGAGTTCTCATGCACTGACAATTTCCTGTACCAGTTGTGCTAGAATGCCTATTTCTGGATCGTTCGGCAATCGCTGATTTCATCCATATCTGTGACCCTTAAGCACGTCCAACTTTGTCAACTTCTATTGAATAAACTAAAGAATACTGGCAGGCAAACTGTTGAGTTCTTTAGCAAACTTTCTAACTGTAAACAAAAGAACACAAACATTTTTCATAGTTTGAGGTTTTTTGAAACTAGTTTTTATTAGAAATACATGTTGACTTAGATTAGCAGCTGACTGTTGAGTTGTATTGTGCTTTCAGCGTTTAATAAATCATTTTAAAACATTTTTTGTGGAGTTCACTTGTCTGTTTCAGAGAAGCAGATTGCAGGTAATTTGAAATTGTCAACAACTAACAGCAATAAATTTTGAAAATCCCAGGCCACTACAGGTTTTGCCGAATACCGGAACACACTTTGCAGTTAATGGCAAGTAGGTTTTTGGTGCGTGATTGGTCAGAAATAACATTCCTAACATATTTTAGGTGTTCATGGTTTTCCCGGTCACACTGTAATAATCTAAGAATATTGTTTTTGATAGACTAAAATAAATCACATCAAGGAACTGAGTTTATTCCAATTAGCATAACAGGACTAACCTAACAATTTCTGGCCATAAACTCTTCCAGTGAGTGGAGATTCTCTCAGCCTCCTCAGGAAAATCTTGAAACTGTCACTGACTTCTGTTAGTGTTACATGCAAGGTTATGGTGTTAGCTTGATGAGTTATGTGAAAAGGAGTTATTATGACGAACATGACAGCAATAATGTACTTCACCTTGAAGTATTTCTTTAGTTTAGTCTGGGAAACCAATGAGCGGAAATAAACAATACACCGTGCTCCTGCAATTGCAGAAATTAACAGTCCAAAGAAATGAACACCATTCAAATAGCGGATGACTTCCAATTCACTATGAAATGGAATTAATTCATACAAGAAACCAAATGTTGTTCGACCTAGTAGGAGGAGAAATGTTATAATAAATGTACCTAGTATCCAAACATGACAGTGTTGACTTGGATCATTTCTCTTCTGTATGTTTCTGAGACAGATACATGCAATTCCACACATAACAAGGAGTGTTATCAGAGGAAATTTCCTTCCATGGTCAAATACTTCCCCTGCAACGAGCTGACGCATCAGAAAATGAAACTGGTATCCATTCTCACTGTCATGTTTCCATGGTAACCCACCAATATACTGATAGTTAGCAAGGAATGGAATTAGCCACCAAGAAATGAAAAGCAATGTGCGAAAATGTAAATAAAAAGCACGTAAGAAAGGCATGGTATAAATCTTTAGTTGAAAATGACTGATGTTAAACTTAAGAAGCCAGTGAAACAATAGCATGGCCCCAGTTACCATGACAACCAACATTCCAAAAAAAGCATGTGAAAGAAAGGTAAGTACAAGAAGAATATGGGCAATATTTGCAGAGTTTTGATTCCTGATGACATACTGATATATCTGGCCAACTGCAAAGTTAAAAACAGTTGGAAATACATTACCAGACTTATCATCAAATGTTATAACTTTGCTAAATTGAAGTACAACAAAGCAAACTAAAGGCAACAATCAGTGACATATATATTAAATATCTATTTTAACTCCTACATCTATATCCCAACTCAAAAACAGCTATTAATATTATTATCTAATGTTTTAAATAATTATGTGAGCTGCTGTTGCAGACAATTTAAGATCCTAAACTGCTGAAAGTTAATGCACTTAAAAAATAATAAGCACTTAAAACATTGATCAGAATGATTGCTATAAAAAAAATGTACACATTTATTGTTATATAACAGCAAAGGAGAAAATAACTCTTGCAACTAATAGACCTTATGCAAAAATGGTGGCAGTTTTAATAATCTTTTGTCTAGTCATTCAAATTAGCCTTACTAGAATATTAAAATCGCCGCCATTTTTGCATAGGGTCTATAATCCATACATGCCAACTTTCTTTTGTTTTCACAAAGCTCCCTCTATTAAACTTATTATCAGGACACTAATCCTGCTTTGAGCAGAGCCTGGTACTTCATGAACTCACCTCATAACAATGGAAACCTGAGAGAGCTTTGGCAGAATCAGGGGTTTCATTAAGGTTTGGAGCAGGAGGGCATTTAGATTTGGCACCCGGGCAAAGTTTATGCAAAGAGTAAAAGATTTAAAGAATCTATAGTTGCAGAGATGCTGTAAGCAGCCAGGTGAAGCTGACATCACAGCCGGTCAATTTGCCCAGTGCCAGGCCCTTAATGAAACCAATGCAGAATAGAAGGTTTAGAAGATAGAAAACAGCGATCTTAGTAAATCTTCCAGTCATGCTGCTATAATTATGATAATTATAAAACAACTAAAATAGTACACCCACTGTGATTGGTCAAATAACTGTGGCTTACTGTGCGGGTAAACCACAGCTAGAAAGTATTAGTGCGGTGTTTATTTTCATGTTATTAGTCCATAAAAACAATAAAACATACAAGTTTTTCTATTGATTTACCAGCATGATAAACCATGCATAATGCTAAGAGAACACAAGCTGTAAATCCTGAGCTGAAGAGCTAGTAACCGAACCTGTAACAGGTAAGAGTAGCATCCCATATGCTTGTGTAAAAATTCCATAATGCTGAAATGCAGCAACTTCGAGACCAAATTTTCGCCAGCTCTGAACTGAGAACAAGGTGAGTGATATCAGAGATGCTTCTAGCTGGGACATACCAAGTTGGCGAACACCAGCATACCATGTAGATGGCATGGCACTCAGGACAAGAACAAACAGCCAACGGAACAACAGCAAGGGACTAATGAACCTATAACATTTAGCATATAAATTATAATCATTGTTAAAAGTTCAACATTTTAGGCTAAATTTACCATCCCCTTACAAGTAAGATCAAGCTAACTAGTATAAAAAGAGAAGTGTTAGATGAACTAGTTATATATATATATATATTATATATATATAGTCAATTTCAATAAGGTTGTCCTTGAAAAACAGATATACCTCACACATGACCAGACATATCTCACATGTGACCAAACATACAAAACACATTACATAAAGCTGGAATGCAGTGCTATCCATTTGGGGTAAAGATTGCATTTTTAATGAAAGTTAAATCCTTTAGGAGCCAGGTGGCCCATAGAGTCCAAGCTTACCTCTGGTTTCCGTAGTGTTAAGCAGATGAGAGTCTTCGACTCCCCCTGGATGGGACACTAAACCATCGCAGGTTAGCTCCCAGCAGGCACTGGTACTTATTTACAAATCAGCTGAAATTCATGATATTAAAGACAAGGAGAAACTCGGAAAAAATCCAAAGCCCCACAACCTTCCTTGTTCTAGTCAAATGCTCTTACCACTGAGCTACTGGAACTCTATAGTGAACATGAGTCAATTTTTTGAAATTGTTGCAAATATATGTTTCAATGTTGTACTGAATTCCAATTCACTAATAAAAGAGCAAACAAAACCTTACATCAAACTGATGTAGTGATAGATGATGTAGTGATAGTGGTGTGTGTAACAGACACTGCCTTTGTGCTTCATGTTTAAATGATTTCTGTGGTGCAAAACTGATGGAGAAAAACAGGACAGGGGACCTAATGGAAATGTTGGGATTGAAGGAAACAGTGGTTCCGATGGCAAAAGTGAATGGAGTGAAATGGTACGAGCATGTGTTAAAGAGGGATGATGGGCATGTTTTGAGAAAAGCACTGAAGTTTGAAGTGAAGGAAAAGAGGAAGTGAGGACGACCAAGGAAGACATGGAAAATGCAAGTGGAGAAGGAGAGCAGGAGTGTTGGTTTGAAGAAGAAGGATGCATTGAATCGAGGGAGATGAGGAGTGGGAGTTGGAGAGATTGCTGCCAGAGTGGGGTAAATTCTGCCACCCGTTTACGGGGATAAACCCAGATCAAAATTGGAATTGATTGTTATAGTATTGTTCTGTCATGACTCAAATAAGTGTAGATATTTGCTCTGCTTGCACAATTAATAAAAATTAAACTTTCTTTCCATTTCAAAGTCAAATCTGCGATAGAATCTCTCGTGTCTTATATATATTTTACCTACAGTAACAGCTGTCAAAAGCTGTATTTGTTGCATGATATCATTACATTTCATTTTGCAATGCTGTAAAGCCTAAAATATACCTTTCAAAGATTTGAACAACTTTATCATAATATCATATCTCTTTTGTGAAAAATGCAAAGACAAATGGGAAATTTAATTGGGAAAAATAGCATGCTTTTTGACAAAACTGAAGGCATTTCAGAGGCTCTAGACTTCAAAACTTTCTGGGGAAGCATGCTCCCAGAACCCCTCAGAATGTTTGTGTCAGTGCAGCAACAACAACTTTATTTGTACCCTCCAATTTACATTATAGTGTATCCATCTGATTACAACATAACATAATAAACACCGGAGAACTTACAATATGTAATAATCCTGATGGAGTTTATAAGGAGAGGGCACTGGCTGTCTGTAATATTACTACAAAGCTAAACTAGTCAGACAGCCAGGCAATTATACTGAAAGATTCACAGCTAAGTTTATAATGTATCGACAAGATGGAGGTGTACAGCAATATAAAAACAATGCAAGCAAAAGAGAAACCAAAATAAATAGGCAGCACATCTATAAATTAAGTAATAATTATCTAAATAAAGAATGCAGATTTATATAAGTATTCCAGAAGCAAGCTGATAGGACAAAACAAGAGATAGCGAGAATGTAATATTCATTAATTAATTGATTCTTGATACTCTTTTTTTGAAACTGGAAGGTTTATTGGTTTGGATAGATTTCCCAAACGAATTCCAAATTCGAGGTTGTTAAATTTCCCGTAATTTGTCCTTGCTCTTGGAATAAAAATAATAGGATCGGTTAACTTGAGATCTTGTGTTATGATTATGTATCTTACTAGTTGGGGTAAATAAAGAACTGTAGACTTGAGGTAGTAGCTGATTATGAAACTTAAACATTAAGGTTGCAACATGGAGTGTCACAAGATCTTTTAATTTAAGGATATTGAGACATTTAAAGAAGGGACTTGAATGCTCATCAAATTTTGAGAAGGTTATCAAGCGCATGGCTTTTTTTGAAGGACAAACAAGGGTTTGGTTCGTTTGGTCGCACATAGCGCAAGCTAGCAGTCCCAATCCAAAAATAGTTACGCAGTCCCTGTAAATGTGGGCTATTCACTTGTGCGTGCTAGTCTCGGAGAGTCTAGGTGTAACAGAAATTTATGTATTTTTATTATTATATTCATGATTTTTCTGTTTTGCTTTTCTATTTTGCCAGTGAAACGATTCCTCTAAGGCCACGTTTAGTACATCAAAAAAGCATTTTTGAGTACGTTACCATTCAGTTGCGGCCATTAAAGTTCCAACCAGTAGACAAGGTAAGGGATGATAGGCCAAAAACATTGGATATCCCAGCGTGCAGTTGGCAAACCAGAAATCTGTTACCCCATGCTGTAGAACGGTTTTGACATGCAGAGCTTCGACAATATGTGAGTACATATCACCTCCGTCGCCATATCCTGTACTACTACTAAGGTAACTGCTGCCATTAAGAGACAGCGACACGGGAACCGACAAACTTACTGCAATAACCGTTAAGTATGCCAACCACCTTGGGAGATCTTCCGCTTCTTCTCTTGGCTGTTCTGAAAGGTCGCATTCTGGACTAACCGTGCTTAAACATTCCATGGCTTTCAGATAGTGGGCGCCAACAGTTCTATTGAAAGAATAACGACTAACGTTGAACATAAATCACCTTCTTAAACACCCATTGCTTGTGCCCTGAACAATTAGCTCGACATTTTAAAAATCGTTCTCCCACAAATTGATCCCAAAATTCTAATTTTTAAAAATAAATTGCTGCGGCTGTATTTTTAACAATTTCTTAACCTTAGAATCTGTGTTTAGCACTTACCTCCCAGTTTGCAGCAAGATTAAGTCTTGCTGATAATAGATTTTTCCTGAGTACAATGGGCATCATGCCAAAGCTCGCTTCTCTCCTACTTCTAGTTGTCAAAATAAATCTTATCTGACACTGTCAGGAAATTGTAATAAGTTACAGTCCCAGTGCTTCTGTATCGAAACTGTTACGCAAAAAACTTTAAACAATGTCTGAAGATATTACAGTCCATTTTTAAAACAAATATTCAAGCCTTTTTATAGTTTAGCACCAAATCTTGCACTCTGTTCCTGAAAGAGGGTTTTGATGTGACCTGCACACACTAGTGCCTAGTTTCGCGCAAACTGAACGTTAACCAATGAGAGGTGGTCTTATATAACGAACCAACATACAGTAGTGGTAAATCGTATCAGTATGGCGAACTTTTTATGAAAATTTCACGCCATCCTCAATAAGATCTAGCGGTCATGAGAGAGGTAGTGTTTTACTATGACATTGTTTGCCCATTTGCATACCTAGCCAGCAGACTGGTTGAGAATCTGGGTCGACGGAATGGTGCAAAAATAAAATGGAGACCTGTTCTGTTGGGTAAGTCAAATGTGCTTTGGACTTGGTCTAGACGCACAATTTTAAATTTGTTAAACATCTTAGTTGCAGCTGTTGTTGCAATAATTAGCAAATACACCCCTTCCGGCGGCTGGTATGTCGGAGGATATAATGTCCGCGGCTGATATATTGTCCGAAAAACGAACAGTTGGTCGAGAAGCGAAGACAAAGTTCTGTGAAATTTTGAGGACAATCTTATCTATCCGCCAATATATCTACAAGCCAGGAAGGGGTTTATTTATTTTATAACCCTCCGCTCCAATCCGCTACGAACAAAATTTGTGTGCATTCAGCCAAACCGTCAAAGATATTGACGGCATATTTATTTTTGGGTAAAATTTCCGTATTTTGGCGTACTTAATTATGCAAACAACTTATGCATAAGAATCTCACCTATTTTCTATATAGCTAATCCTAACCCTAACCTAGCAGGACCCAGTACGCCTCAGTACAGAAATTATCCCGTTTTATTAAAACAGTTTTCTTGATTTTCCATTAAAATGTTAAATTTTCAAAATGTTTGTTTTATGTACATGAGGCGGACAAAATCGGAACACGGATATCAAATCGGAGGGAGTATATCATCCTGCAATTTTGTATCGTGTGAGGCATTTTAGCCAATGAGAGCACAAAAAAGTCAATGGGTGGGTTATAATTTAAGATAGTTTTGTAATTATGATCGTTATTGTAAGTATTAGAACTATTTATAATTATTATAATTAATAATTATATATTTTGCTGTAAATAGTTTTTCACATAATTTTCCAAAAAAGAGAGGGAGTTAAGACCCATGACATACTGTAGTATTTTTAATTTTTAATTATCATTAATTATTATAATTTTCATATGATTCAAAGCTAATCCAGACAAAAGAGTATAATCCAAGATCATTTTGGAGGTCAGTTCAATGAAATTATTGGCTAATTCTAACCATGGAAAAGAAATCTACAGTTTCATTGACAGATGTGGTGTCTGGAAAATATTCCATCATGAATGTATGTGTCAGCAGAAGTTGCTTTGGATAAGAAATTTCTTACAAATGTAAAAGTGTAGCCCACTGTTTCTAAAAATATCGTTACTGTGATGTGAAATTTGGATGAGCTTGACGTTTATACATACCCAACTAATTGTTGTTTTTTGTTTGAATATTTTTGAAACACTGTTTTGTTTTAGAATCACAAATTGTTCTATTGTTCTGTTTTACTAGATCTTGTTTACAAAATATCCATTCATACTGTACTCGATTTTTAAATTCTTTTTGCAAAGATGGCAGAAACTGTTTGGATTGTCAGTAGTTTTATTTCAAATGTTCTAGCAGAAGAACATGAAGTTTTGGAAGTCATCAATTTGGCTAGTATGCTTTTCATTTGCTGTCATTTTTTTCAATTTTAGTAGCAGTCAATGAGTTGGAACTTTGCATTGCTATTTTGACATGAACTTGACAGGTGGGCATAAAAGAGCTTTGTTGGCTTTGACTGCAGGTACTTCCTTCCTTTCCTCCTCTCCAGTCCCTGATCTTCTCTTTTAAATTTTTCATTTTCTGTTGACTTCTTCTGCCCCCCCCCCCTTCCCTTTCTTGCACTTGTTATGCAGGCTACTCAACAAAAAATCATTTTAGATTTTAAAAATATATAATTGAACTAGTAACACTGGTATACGTGTCCGTGAACCGTACTTAGCCAGCATGCATCTCAAGTTTTGATTTCATTCTGATATTAATTTTCAAATAAATCTTTATTAATTATTTTATTCAAGGTGGTTTGTACAAAGGAACAAAGGGACATGGTGCTTCTGCTATGAGTGAGATGTGTGAAGCTAAGCGGAAGGTTATCAGTCAAGGTGTAGCAAACTTAAAATGCTTAATAATGTTAACATTAATTAAAACAGTTTTTACCAGATGATGTGATCAATTTTATGCAGTTGGTAATTAAGTGCACCAAACTTGATGTCAAACAGATCATCTTTTAGCAACCTCTTTACTGTTAAATTTTAATTCA
>JAOBBB020098856.1:0-13352 GCA_025331005.2 Zoanthus gigantus
TTTCAATATTTTTGTTGTTGAAATTTTGACTAAATTTTATAAGACTTTGTATGGGAAATTTTTAATATGACTAATTTCGAGTATGGGCAGCCTGTGATTATACTTGACGTGTCTTCATTACTGTTTGGGCAGCCTGTGGCATAATCTTTATATATAAAACTTATAATTAATTAGTTTGGTATTTTTATGTTGTTTTTGGTAATTACAGGAAATTAAAAGAAGTTTTTGGAAACGTATAAATCTAATTTCATTCATAATGTTGACTGCTGAAAAAGTAGAATATTTTGATCTTTTAACTTTAGCGTTGCAATTAGGTGAAACATTTAAATGTGTACGCAAGTTAAATTTTGTCGGTCAGTAATTACATGTTTATGTCAGCTTTGTCACTGTGACAAAAATAAATGCACTTAAATGGTTATTCTAAGAAAGAGTGTTAGTTAAAATTGGTATCGCTTGGTGCTTTGTCACATTGAGTCATCGGCAAAATGACGTTTCCTTCCTGAATGTGATATGTAAACCTTCATCTTGAGAAAGCGCTCTGACATTACAAACACTCAAAGAAAATGGTGTCTTTTAGGTAACTAATTGGTATCGCTTGCTGCTTTGTCAACTCGAGTCATCAGCAAAATGACGTTTCCTTCCTGAAAGTGATATGCAAAACTTTAGCTTGAGAAAGCGCTCTGACACTAAAAGCACTCAAAGAAAATGTCCTCGAAACTGCCCAGTTCTGTTGTTTTGTGTTGCTTGTACGCTTTGACGACCATTTCTGGTTTACAGCAGCGGTTTAGCTACCACAATCGCGTTCTTTTATCTACTGTTGTACCTTGGAAACAAGTTGAAGTCCTTAGCTGGTTGCAGTGCCTTCAGAAATGCAGTGTGAATAATGAGTGCATTGCGTATGTTATCGGTTTTAGTGACGACAGACTTTCATGCCAGTTGTATTCACGTGGCTTTCAAAATTCCTGTCACACTGAGAAACAATTATCTGAGAGATCTGGATATCTGTTTCACCAAATGAAACAAACACAGGTAGAATGCTTACTTAAAGATGGCTCCTTGTCGGCAACCAATTTACAAATTTCCTTTTCCTTGCCTCCATGACCATCTCAGAAGCTCATGTGGCCAGTATGGCAGGGTTTTTCGGTCCTGAATTGAAAACGTTTTAATCTAAACATATTTAATTTTACTTTTTTTTATCTTTACATTTTCGTAGTTCTTGCCAAGGAGTTTATGCTGCTCTAATTTACCGAGGGAACAAGTGTGCTGACTGTAATGATATAGACCTTTCGATCCGAGAAAAGGTACGAGTACAAGATTTCAGCATGCGCGGGCTTTTTCCCGCGCATATTTGTTGCCGGGAAAATAACTTTAGCTTGAAATCTTGTTTTCTCGACGAGTTTGCATGAATAAGCGCACTCGCTGAAAATCTTGTACTCGTACTTGCAGTCGAATCTAAAGGTCTCTAATAATCTAGGAAACCAAAAGTAAGCTTGCCCTTGGACTTTTTTTCACTCTTTTTGTTGGTCTAGTTTTAAACGAGCCATTACCTTTGGAAGAGACGGCCGTAACTTCCGCCTTGTATACTGCCATTTTTGGCCATGCAGGAAAACATTACAAAATGATGCCATATTACCAACTATAAAATTCACGGAGAAACAACGCTAGCCTAATCATTTAGCTGAACAAAAATATCTTGAAAATACACATTTTAAGCTGATCAGTTAAATTGGAATAAGCCAGTGATGCTTTGTCAAACACGTGCAATCTTAGTTCATTTTTTTCTTGGAAATTGTTTGAAACTAAATTTTTTGAAGTTTTGCACACCCGAAAAAAGATTTTGTTCGTTAAAGTTATTATAACACAAAGTTTTTTAACAATGCAATTATCAAACGTTGAGAGAAGATTTCAGAACTGAGGGTTGTTCACAGGAAATGAAACTGGAAAGAAAATGAAAACAAGAAAATTACAAAATTGCTTAAGCCGACAAAATATTTAAAACGCGGTATTTTAGTGATGTTGACGAAGCGAAGTCTCTGTATAAGTTTTTTTGTTTTCATTTTAATATGAAGTTAAAATTTTCTTAAAACAATAACATTGTAAAACAAGGATTTCGTGTTGTATGCAGTCTGCTTAAAAATATGCGACAGCTGCGAATACTAGAAAGTTGATCAGAAATATAACACAAACAGCGGTGATAAACAATTTAAAAAACATGCATTTTAAACCTAGCGCTTCGTATGCCTGCCAACATGCTGGCCAAAGACCAAGAGTTTAATTGATCAGAAATTCAGAAAAGTCAATAGGAGAATCGCTTCCAATGAAACCTGAAGTAGCTGTCACTAAGCATTTTCCTGTCCTTATATTATTGCAAAAGCGAATATTTTAAAAGTTTTTTAAATTCTTATTGTAGCATATAATTGATTTTCAATGAAACTCTTAAGATTACTGCAGCAGATTGGGCGAGGGAAGGTAGGAAGGTAGTAAAAAAGAAAGAAAGAAAGAAAGAAAGATGGAAAGGAAAGGGGAAGGAAAAACAAATGGAAGAAAGGAAGGAAGGAAGAAAAGGAAATATAGAAAAGAGATAGCGGGAAGGACGGACTAACTCCTCTTATGGTTTACTCACAGATGCAGAAAGAAAACACGACAAGCTAACTGGTAGTTGTTTTTAAAATAATTTCAGAGAAAAGCAACAGCATCTCAGAATAACAGCATTAAACCTTTGACCAACAGCCCCACAGGTAACAAGATTTTTTCAGATTCTACTAAGTTAAGCTTGCTCAGGTTGCTCGGCAACTTTGAATTGTGGGTGAAAATTATTGTTTGAAACAAAGTTCTCACTTGGAGCAACTTTTTCATTTTATGAGTTTTAAGTTACAGTATACAGTATAGTTATACCATAGTATGGTTTATACCATAGTATAATTATACCATAGTATAATTATACCATAGTATAGTCTAATAACAAGAATAATAATGATGAAATGAATAAGCACTAAATAATAACTTCCCGAAAGGAGTTTTTGGTGTGCTGTTAATACAATTAAGTCAACACAAGATTCAACAATTGACTTCTTAGATAGTGCGCTACATGGATGAACTGAATCTCCACTAATTGTTATTACAGTTTTAAATATTTCTATGGATTGTTGGGGTTCCTTCTAATTAGGAAAACTTTTAAAACATTTAATTTTTGTTAAAAACAACTAAACTCTCCATATTCTAGTTTAACGATAAACATAAGAAGTCAATATCTGAGAATTCGGACGTAAAATAGATTTTAAAAGTTTCCTCATTGAGTGCTTATTCGTGATCAGAGTTTACTAACAAAGTTAAAGCGTTTGCCATTTAAACTGAAAATCTTTTTACAGAAGCCAAAGTGTTTGTTAATTTTAACTCCTTAACATACTACGACCGAATTTTTTGATTCATTACTTGCTGACACTGTCATAGATAATGAAGTTTATAAACAGTTCTCTTCGTCGGCCATTTCAACTTAATTTAAAAACATAACACAAACTGCGATTAAAACATTACATAGCACAAGGAATGTTGTAGTTTTTTCAAATGTATTTAACTTTTCGTTTCGTTTGTTACAACAAACATCTTCAGAAGTGACCGTTAAATTGAGTTACAACAATTTTAAAATAGAAAGTGAAAGATTGGTAACTTGTATCCATAGATACAAAACAAGACTGTCCACCAGACACGCCTATGCCCTCCCTAAAACAAGAACAAATTATGGTATCTTCAGCATAAAATTTACTGGAGCAAAAATTTGGAATGAAATTGATAAAGATCTAAAAACTCTTTCCATGAAGACATTCAAAGCCAAATAAAAAGAAAAGTTTATCCTAAATTAGTAAATCATTCAGTATCTTGTAATATATATTTGCTTTGTAGTTAGTGTTTTTCTGGGTTCATCGCTTTTCCTTTTGTTTTCTCTTATTCCCCTTTAACATAACGATCATGCACTAATTTATTTTAATAGCAAGTGACTTCTGGTTGCCTGGCTAGTCTAGCCCCTATGGTTATTCTAGCCAACCAGCACCTAAAAAATCATAAGTGAAATATAGTCCTTGTAAAAACCAGACATATTATTTGAAGGTGAATAAACGTTGTTGTTGATTGTTGTAAGTAACAAACGAAGCTTCAGGTTTAAATGTATTTGAAAAAATTACAACATGCGTTGTGCTATAATTTTTTTAACGCAGTTTGTGTTTTTTTAAAAATAATAAGGTTTAGTTTTATTTGAAAACATCAAGGAGTCATGCAAGTAAACTCTGGGAAGTTTCAGTGAAAACAAAATTATCTTACTTGTATTCAAGCTAGCAACATAAAAAATTAACCTTTAAACTTGTTTCTATAAAAACATTAATGCATTGCATAGATTTGCTCAGTCTAACTTAACTATAGTATCAGCAAAACAATTTCGATTGATCGTATTCTATGTCTCATCTTTAACTGTGCATGCTCTTTTGAATTGCCAAAGGTTTGGTGTTTCTCATAGCAGCATGTAACAAGGTAACCATATATGGCGATGGAGTGGAACTAGGAAGAGCCAATCAAAGCAACTGGCGAAATGCGACAAAGGTAACCATACCTTCTGGTACTAGGGTTCTTAGCTTAAGAGGAGAATGCGACTCTAACTTTGACTGTGGGATTAAAGGGTCCTTTAAGAATGGGGCTGTGACAGATAGCAGCTGGAAGTGCCACACCGAGGCAGCATCTGGCTGGAATGGTCCTGTGTTCAATGATTCGAGCTGGCCAGCAGCTGTAGAACATGCGTTTAATAAAAAATCATGCTTCGGAGCCGTTCGTGGGGTGGACTCTGGCGCCAGCTGGATATGGACAGCAGACGCTATGTATGACGAAAGAGCATACTGCAGACTCAGTGTTGTGAAAAAAGCTGAAAGCACATAAAATGGAGCTACTTAAATGTTTAAATCCTGATCGCCGCCGTAATTTTGTTTTTAAAGAAAATCAGTATTGTTCAGAAGTCATATAGACTAATCAGTTACAGTATGGAACACGGACAATGGGACTCTATTTCTTTTTTATTTTATATCACTTATATATCCGTGAATTGAGTAGAATAAATAGTTTTTTTTAAACTGAAGATATAATGGTGCTAGAAAGGGAAAAAACTGCTTTCTCATCCTCCCATCCGCGTTAAAGGTTGTATGGTATTCATACAATTCTTTCTCTTTCTTCCTACGATGGACTCGAACTTGAGGTTTCTTCTGCCTTATCTAAGAAGACTTCATGGCGCTTTCGGTACTTAACTATCAAAATCTAAAAAATATTAAGCTATTAAATTTTAGAAATATAGTTTTTTAAGAAATAAAACATATTTCCTGTGCCTTCATATTTTTGCGAGAATTCGAGAGCAGATCAGTGAAAACCCGAGACGCAGTCGAGAGTTTTCACCTGCTCGAGATTATTATTTCTTTTATAAAATATTCATTTTCAGTCTTAACAAAGAGAAAGACGATATCGGCGAAGCGCTTACTGTAAATTAACACAACTCGGAGACAGCCAAACCCATTGCCACGTCATTTTCGTCCCTCATAGCGCTATGAAAACACACTTGTAGACCAATTAAAACCCACGTACTATCCAAATTATTTTATAAATTCTTTAAATGTTAATTCTATTTTTAATCTGACTGTTAAGTTCATTAAAGATATTACAGAAGTTTTTACTTAAAATTTGAAAAAAAAATATTATAACTTGGTCTAGAATATAAGGAGAGCTAATTTATATATACTCATTTATTGGATTTCCACTGATGTTAACAAAAGTGCCAATAAATCAATATTGCTGTTGTTATTAAAAGTAAAGTTTTAGAATTACTATTAGGGACCGAGTCAGCAAGAAGGACAGCAACGCCGACAACGACAGCAATTGAGAACACTCAGGAAATGTAGAAAACATTTCCTTGGTGTTCTAAAATACCCGTCGTGTTTTATCCACAGTCTAATAACACGGCTTACACTTCTTTATTTGTTTAAAATTAAATAAGCATCAACTTATGAGGTACGCGTCACTTTGCCGCCCACGTTGCGAATGCTCAGTGTTTTTAACTCAATAATCAACAGCTAGTGAAGGTTCTAACTTCTACAATACTTGCAACTATTTGTTTTTAGAATTATAGAATTTGAAAACCGACTTGACTTATTTTGCGAGGTAACGCACATTTACCTTTAAAAAGTTAACGCTTCTCACACGTAAATTCAGTGATCGAATGATAAAACAATTATTGGACTAGGTTGAGAATAAAAATATCGTGATTTGTCAATGTCTCGCAAATTAATTATTTGCTATAGCCAACAATGATTCTGCTCGCCACTGACAAATCACGATATTTTGCTCAATCTAGTCCAATAATTGTTTATTGTTTTACAAAGTACACTTCAAGGAGGGAACTCGTTAGAAATAAAATGTACTTATTAAGCGGTTTAGCTCGAGTTTCAGTTATTGGTTTTGCTGTAGTATTATGGTCCATTTGTGTTACTCATAATAAACGCCATAAACAACACATGACACAAAAAGAGAGGAATTTTCAAAATTAACGGAAGCAAAAGTATCCGATTTGTTGTTCCACAAACATCGACTAGCTATTTGAATGCTGCTGTTGTTTTTGGATCCAATATTCACCAAACACACAATCTTATATCTTTCAGTGTTCAGCTTTTTAACTTGGCCAAGAATATTGGAACTCAAAAATTTAACCATGTGCCCAGCCGGGAGTGTTTTATAATTGGTGTTCCGTCGAAGATAATTTTTTAGTGTAAACTCAATAATCCTTTTGATGTCCTCAACTGGGAAAGGAGATTTTGGCTCCATTCGATAAGTGTTTTCGGCAGGTTGTTGCTGGCTTTTCTCCGCAGAGTTTTCTTCTTTTTGTAAAGACAGGTTTTTCCAAAAACTGTAAGGCGAAACATATTTTGTAATGGATTTAGACATCCTTCTTCCGTTGCTGGTGCTTGGCTGAAGCGAAAACCTTCTTCCCATATTAGGACTATTTCCACCCGCTTCGTTTACAGGAGAACTTTGCTGGCCACCAGATTTTGCTGCTCTTGTCAACCGTGGTGAGAGACCGGCTCGTTCGAAAGCTAAATGGTCAGTACTAGCGGATGATTGCCGAAGATCTTCTTCCATTGTTATCTTCAGAAACCAAAACTACACAGTATTTCAAAAACTTTTGATGGAAAATTATTTTCTTCTAGAAACTTCCTTTTTAGTTCCGTGCGTAATGATAATACAAATTAGTTGATTTTAGCTACTGATAAGTCATGCAAACGAGTCGTTAACATGCTGTGTGAGGTCATTCACGAACCCTTTGGTTGCTATAAGCAGTGGGACTTTGCTTGTTCAATAAATGAGCAAAGAGACACTCTGCCAACATAATATTTATTTATTTTCTGAAATACGCACTTAGCCCCGGTACCGTTGTTTTATTAACGAAAAGAAAAACTTAAAAATAAAACTAATATGATTTTAAATGATGGATAAATGTTTGGATTGTGTTTAACTGTCAAATTTTTGATTGAGTAGGTTTTTTTTGCTTATTCAGAGCATCACTGCACAGCTAGATTGATGCCCTTAAGGCATTATTAGATCAGCACTCATGCAAATAATCGATACACCTCACAGAGGAAAGTAAAAGAACTTAATGACAAAGAAATATCATAACTTAAGATATAATTACGTTACAAATCTATACTGTTAAGTGTGAATTCTTGAAAAACAGCAGTAGTTGTGGATTTTGAAACATATGTTGGTGTCTGTTTATCGGTCTTGCTTCACGAAGCATAATAGCATTGGTAGGAAAGCGCACGTGAAGTCTTGATAATGCGGCCAGAATAATGTATTAGAGAATTCAAATGTTCAAAGTTATGAAGAACAAGATTCAAAATGTTCAGCTGCTCTTGATTCTCCTATATGATTATTTTATACGAATGGCCTTGTACGAGAAATTCGTTATTCTCATTTGTTATAAATTTTGGGTTGTGAGAGGTCGAGAAAAGAAAAGGTGGACGCCGGGTTCTGAAGGCTAACTTGGGATAGAGAATGAAACCATTCAACCTCTGGGAAGAATATTAGGAATATCGAAAAGAATATTGGGAAGAAATTAGTTTATATGACTAATCTTACTGTGAGCCAGAAAGGAGTAGAAATGAGTCGCCTTTTTATTGATTCTTTCAACATTTCTGAGCTTTTATTTTTCTGCTTTTGAAATCAACATTGTTTGAATCCCTTTTGCAAGGCACGGACTGCACCAACAAAGGTGAGGCGGGTATTAAAACAGGCTGTATACCTGTAGATATAACGGAAATTATTAGGTTAGTTTTATGAGTCAAAGGTATCCTTGTACAAAATTGTATCTTTTGCTGTCTCGCTTATATTAATAGAGACTTTAAAATATGAGGATGGGAGCAAAGACGACGGCAGTTGTAAAAATTATTCTTCTAGTTTAGTTTTTCCGTTTTAGATCAACGATAAATTTTTAATTGCGACCTTGCATGAGATTTTCGAACAGGTAACAACCTCAAAGGCAAACAAAGATTGTCAGATTTTGTTGTTTGACGTTCACGTTGTCTACATAACCCCAAAAGTGAGTTTTTCGCGGCGTATCACTGAAGACGACGTAAGCAGGTAGTCAGCACACTACATTCCAACGTGCAGCTTTTGTGTTCAATAATTAAGGCTATTGTTCTATTTGCCGTCCTCGTATCTTAAAGTCCCTGAGTATACATTATCAATGCTTTGTGACAAGACATGCCAAAACCTTATTCAAATCAAGTAATTATAACACCGTGAAAATTAAAAACTTTTAAAATATGTGCGATAGATTAGAAAAACAAACATAGCCTGTATTCCCTAGAACTGGGAAGTTGGTAATTTTATCAGTACAATTTTTATGTACACGCAGGCGCTGGTTGGCGCTGTTGCTAAGATCTTTGCATTCCAACCTCAAGTTCGATAACCTAAGTGTGATATTCTTTTACGCCATATCTCACTCAGATTTGGTAAATGAGTATTAGCGCCTGCTGGGAGCTAACCTGCGATGGTTAGTGTCCCATCTAGAGGGAGTCAAAAACTCTCATTCACGCTTAATACAAGATATCTGCTCCAACTCCGTGAGGCACTTGAATTTACCATCAGGTATATGTAGACACACACATTCAAAATCGTATCTTGAAAATATTTATAATAATCTTACAAAAACAGATTTTGCATATTAAAAACTTTAGCAAAATTACAGAAAATTACAGCAAAACGTTCTAAATATTCATTAGGGTCGGCCGGGGTTTTGGGTGTACGGTATTTTGGGGTATTTAATATTAGGTATTACGATATTTTAATGCTAAAAATTGGGTATTAAGTATTATACTTTTTAAAATATTGGTATAAAGTATATCATGTTTTTTTCAAATTTTGGTATTTTACATGAATTTTGAATTATTTTTGGGTATATTGGTATTCCGCTACCCTCCCCCCCCGCTTCCCTTCCCGGGGCGACCCTGATTCATATGATCTTGTGTCTTGTGATTGATAAACGAGTTAAACATATATAAAAAATAACAAAAAAGAAGAAACTCACTCTTGCGTTTCCCAAGCGGCTCTTACAATCACGTATTTTAATGACCATCGTTTTAAAATCAACCACCATCCACCGGGGCGAACGTGGATTTTCTTAAGCTCCCCAAGTTCCGCCGACGATCCAATCACAAACGACTCTATGCTTCCCGAAGACAGGCGACGCCTAGTGACAAGAATAAACTAAAAACAGATTGCTGCAACGTGAATACCTGCCTTCCAGCAGCAAAGTCCCGGATTCAAAAACCGGATTTGTTTAGATTTGAGCGTTTTTGCTTTCTCACTTTCCCTAAGTTGACAAAGCTGTCCGTCTTTATAGTGACAAATGTACCCACTACTTCATGCTGGGAACTCAGCTGCGATGGGCTAGCAACCAAAACAGTCATTCGTTTAACTCTATAGAAACCGAGTCAATACAAGTCTTTTTGACAAATGTGTTTTATTATAATACTATTTCCGACTGATCCAACCGATTTGCATGACTTTTGATCGTACACGGTTCTGCACTTGTGTTAAGCCGACTTATTTGAACTACAGAAACCGCTAAAATAGAGAATTTGCATTTTTGCTTGAAATTTTCATGATCATAATGACACAGTATTATAGAAATTACTGTTTATCTTATTTTTATAAGTTGCTTTGTCTGTTCTACTGAATTATTTATTTATTATTTATGTATTCCCCTTTTTTGTTATATATATATCTTTATATCTATATTTAGAACTGCAATTAATGCAAGCGAGGAGTCCCTGGAAACCAAGAGGCTTTCTTTGAACGGGACTCCTAAATTAGAAATTCTAGTATAACGTTAAGAATTTGAACCGACGGATATGCGAGTCAGTTGTTTTCTTAGCAAAAGAGATTTAAATATTTTCTAGAAGGAATAAAAACTATTCGAAAAAGTTAATGAGGTTGGGAGAGCATTCCATATTTTAGCACCGACCTTGAAATAAGATTGTAAATTGTTTGATATGTTTTCGATATTTTAGAGGACGGAGATCGGAGGTAGACCTAGTATTGTATTTATGTATATTTGACTGCTAGTTTGAAATAGTTCTAGAAAATGGATGGAAGCAAGGGGCTCTGATACTTAGCTGTTATCTCTATGAACACCTAAAAATTTGACAGAATGTTGTTCTTTGAGACTATGAAGTTTTCTTTTGTTCTGGTTGAAAGAAAACATAATTAGTCTTAATATTTACCGATAGTTTATTCGACTTCATCCAGTTGTCAATTTTGATTAATTCTTCATTTAATACAGAAATAATGTGATCTTGATTACGATGTGGATAAAAAATGCTAATATTATCATCAGCAAACAACAGTGACTCAGCCAAATTTGAGGCATTAGGAAGGTCGTTTATATATAGGATAAAGAATAAAGGACCTAAAATTAGCCACTGTGGCACTCCACGCTTGATTTGACACTTGCATGAGGTAGTTTGATAGAATTGGACAAATTGCAAGCGTTCTGAAAAATAGCTTTTTACCCATTCAAGCGCTACACCGCGAATGCTATAATGTTTAAGATTGTTAAATAATATTTCGTGATCCAGTGTGTCAAAAGCTTTCGAGAAATCGAGAAAAACAGTAACTACAATAACATCATTACCATCAATGGATTCGGCTACCTTGTTAATTAAATATGTTAATGAAAGTGCAGTGTAGCGATTCTTTCTAAAACCAAATTGGCAGCAATACAAAATCTTAATTAATCTTGTGATAAATCGGTTGGAGACAACTTTTTCAAAAACTTTGGAAAAATTTGATAAAAGTGATATTGGTCTATAGTTTACAAAATATTGGGGGTCTTCTGATTTAAAAACAGGAAGAACTTTAGCTATTGTTAGTTTATCCGGAAAAATTCCGTTTCTTAATGAAGTATTTATAATTTTAGATAAAGGATCAGCAATAATATTTAAAGGGTACTTAATGACTGTCATGGCAACACAAATGCCTAAAGAATTCTGTTATAAAAGATCATTAGATCCGTTAGAATCACTGCTACTAAAAAGACTAGGCCAGAGGGACTCTCGAAAATGAATTAAGTTTGTCTCATTAATTTCACGTTTAAAGATCTCAGAATTTTTATCATTTACGTTGTAATTTCGATCAGAAATATAAGCAAAAATTGGTAGGTGATCAGAAATGGCGTAAATAATGATTCCATTACAAGTGACAGCCTTTAATTGGTTAGTAAAATATTATCAGTCAGTGTTGCCGAATTTGCAGTTATGCGTGTTGGTTTTGTAATGAGCGGGAATAACATATGCGAAAATAAGTTGCCGACCAATTCCTGAGTTTGAGCGTGATCATTGTAGTGTAAATGTCGAGATTATAATCACCAGCCACATAACAAGTTTTCCCGCCCCTTCTAATGTTTGAAAGAATTTCGTTAAACACTTCTAAAAACCCAGCCCCTATATATTTCCCGAAGGGATTGTCAAATTCGACAAAGAGTGATTCGATAACTTCAGGATCAGAATTATTACAGTTGGTACGCATTATATATTGAAGATTATCTTGTAAATAAAGGCCTGTTCTACCGCCACGTTTGTTAGTTCATTCTTAAGATGTAAACGAATGTGTCCCGTTGTAGAGGACAATCTAATCAGTTCACTGTCGACTTTGTATACGGCCTATAAAACGTGCAATATCGCCTGGTATCATTATTTATATAAAAATACTGAAGGGCCACAGCCAGGATGAAACATAGTTAAGAGTTTAAAAAACCTGGGCATTAGAACATTCTTTTTAATAAACATTCATAATTACATTTTTTATTATTACGCAACTCACGGTTTTTTATTCAACATTTTTCATTGCTTTCTAATCATTCTTTTTACCGGTCGAAGGCAGCAGTTCAGGCAGTCGAAAGCTCGCAGTTTTTAATCATTTTAGCCAGAGATCGTTTTTTTAAACTCTTAACTAAGTATCATTATTATTATTTTTTATTATTATTAAAATTATTATTATTATTATCGCAATTATTATTTATATTTTATTATGTATTTTTTTACTGTCACCATTTTTAAAATTAAAGTTTTTCTGCATGGAAAGCAGCGAAGTCCTACCTACCTTTTTAAAGTAATTACATCTGATTTTCCTTTGTTACCGACAATGTCCACTTGAATTGGGATGTTGATTCCAGCAAACCATTGGTATCCAGTCTTGAAGGTGACTTTATAGTGATAAACTGTACAGTAAGGCAAACAGAGTTAAGTATTTGGATTGTGCAACGCTTAGAAAAGGATGTCTTAACTAAATATTTTGATGAATTCTTCGGATATTTCCAATCGTGGCAAGATAACAAAGTTTTAGAAACTAACGAATATAAAACTAATAATATTTATTCTACTAAATATTTAAATTGTTCTAAAGCAAACGTTTTCGGTTAACTCGACTATGATCAGCTTCATAATACGTTTTAAGCAAGAGGGGAGGAATTTTCTCTTATTCTTTTGCCAAAAAGATTACACAGATTACATCAGGTTTTGCAAGAACATCTAGCAACTTTAGTTAAAAGCAATTTTTAACAGGAACTAAATTCATGCTAGCAAATGTGTTATTAGCCTAGTTGGTTAGGTGCTAGTCTATCGTGCGGCAGGCTCGGGTTCGATTCCTGGCTGGACCAACACTCAGGATCTTAAAATGATTGAGGAGAAGCTACTGCCTTTGCTCTAACATCTGCAAATGGTAAGACTTTCGCGTCTTCTCGGATAAGGACGTTAAACCGTAGGCTCTCGGAG